>JAWQFJ010016951.1:35000-64256 GCA_034096865.1 Theodoxus fluviatilis | reverse complement strand
GACATGATTATATGTGTCCTCGCCCGGGGTGGGAATTGAGAAGGCCTCCGATAAGCGGGTCATGACTGATATTCCCATTGTCAAGAACGGCAAGTCACGGTTGTTTTTTGACTCCACCTTGCTCTGTGATTCTTTTGCTCCGGTCTTCACATGACGAGACCTTCTGCCATCGGGCGCCAGGGTGACGCCTGCTGGAAAGACCATGCCGAAGTTTCGAAAGAGGATGAAGTACGCCTCTATCTCGGAACGTTATCACTTCGTCCCCGTTCGCGTGTTTTGAAACTACCGGAGTCCGTCTCGGGCCGCAGCACGGAGCTGTATCTCGAGAGATATCTAGTGCCATCGGATTGCGAGCTGGTAGGTCCGTAGCGATGATGAGCCGCGCTCCAGACACAGTATCCTGTTCCACTAGAATGCTTCAATCGCTAGTGCAATCACGAGGTTGGCATAAAACTCTTTCGCGGTGATCTTGTCGTCGCCATAGCGTGAAAGGTCTTACCCTGACCCAAGGGGGCGCCGAGATTTTCACCGTGCCGTGAGTAGCGAATCCTTAGGCACACGTCGCAGACTCTGGGTTTCACACCAGCATCGTTATGAATCCATCGCTCTCCATCCGCCGTCTATGACATGTTTCAAGAGGACAAGCCGGTCACGGCCATAGAAGGAGAAGATATTGAAGGCCTCCGGCCAGACACAACAAACCCTGAAAGCCTGTCGGTACATTCTCTTTGGCACGGAGCAACTGGGGGCTTGGCGCTAGACGAGACTCCTTCAGGCAGTCATAGAGCACGATTGTCTTGTACGCGGGAGCACGGATACAAGTGGGCAGGGGACACGAACTATGGTGAGTCTGGGAAAGAAATTAACTTGGTTGGAGCTGTTCGGGTAAGGTAAGGAGTTGATGGGAAGGGGAAGGAAGGAAGGGAGGAAGGGGTGCGAGGAGAAGGGAAAGTGAATGTGGGAGGGGTGGGGAAGGGTTCGGACTCGAAAAATAACTCAGATGGCAGCTGACCGCTAAAATTCGTGCGCAATTTTAAGCCCTTCCTCAAAGACTGGAATAGTTAGTCTTGGTTCCCTGTTCATGTACTACCAATTTTTTTACGGTCCTTTTTTTCTATGTGTTGCGGGGGATATAAGTGGCCTTGTAAACGAGTGTAATAAAGTTCATAGAAGAGAACACGGAGAAATGATCAAGGGGAAGTCCAATTGAAAATGGACGCCAAGCTACGTGGAACACAGCAAAAGTGATTTTGCAGGGCGACCATGTGAAAACAAGATCAGCTCCGGGCACTGCGGAAGAGCTGCGCAGATTTTGTGCTCCGCGTGATGCGGGGTGTAATGGACCTAACTGGCAATAAAACGTTCGTTTAGCTTAAGATTACACCCTAATCACAGCAGGGCGAAATGAACCGTTTAAGTGCATAGGAGGTACAGCTACCGACCGGTGAGCAAGACGTTTGTCACAAAAGCAAAACAGATACGTTAACGCGGGAAGCTCAGGGTGGATCTTATCATAACTCCCTCGGCGTGCGCAGTCCAGTCAGGCGTTGTGGGCGGGTAGCGTTCAAAGGTCAGAATTAGCCGCCGACTTCGACCATATTTCATCTGTTACATGATACAAGTTCATTCTCGTGGGATTGTCCGTTGGTCGGCTTGGCAAGGTTCCTGGCTCCCCTTGGGTACCGCGGCAATTTGTGCTTCTATAAGGGGACTGTCGGAAGGTCGGAGAGACATTCACCACCAGAGAGGATGAGATCTCAGCGTACTAGTTCTCTACAGAGGACGTTTCCGACACCAGGTCTCGTTGAGAGACACCATACCGTCCTTTGGAGAGATCACTGTGACGCATGGTACTTGGGTTGGTCCATGCATTATCACACAGGCCTCTGGACCATCCATGGGCTCCTGTACCTCCTGTGATGAATAAAGTTGTGGAAATGGTGCAAGTACTATTGTGTCTCATTACCTTCGCCCGTTCCTACCATCGATTCTCATGCCACCCCCCGGATCACATTCACATCGTACTTCTCAACATTCACGTTAAGTGACTCCGAGACCATTCACGCGCATCTGATGTTCAGGCATGCCATGTCACATACTTTTTCTTCCAACTTAGGCTAATGTTCGATAACTTCAGACCTTGGGCTTCAAAGCACAGATGACTGTAAACGGGGACATTCAGCCTTGGTCAATATGATATAGCCTTCTAAGATAGCCACACGAACATTAGCGCACATTTGGACTGTTCCATTCCACCTGAATGGGACGCACTATCCGCAGCGCTCTCGTAGGGGGACGAATGGTAGTTGACAAATCCATACACTTGCCTTGTCCGATTTTAGTACTTGGCAGACTTTGGCACGCGAAAGCTAGTCATGAAGTGATACGACATAAATCTTCTGGCGAGTCAATGCAATAGCTTATCATGATGTGTCAGCGATGTCAAATGCTTGGCAGGGAGTCGCTCGCATGGCTTGTCCTAGACTTTGCCATAGACATTGTTCATAGTCGGCAGTCCATCCTATTAGACAGTTTGTTGATCTTTGCAATGAAAAACGAAGGTTCGCTTCTCGAGAGAAAGAGAGAGAATAGAAGAAAATCATCCAATCGGAATATAGAACTCATACATTTTTTTAATCGTGTTGTAATAATTCTAGAACAAAAAAAAGTTTGCAGTTACTGATGGAACAACTTACAGCTTCGCCATATAATACATAAGGTACTTTCTGTCTATTCCAGGATTGCTTTACTTTTGAGAAAAGTTATCAATCGTTCATGCAAGTATAAGAAATTTGAAAATGAGCAACTACACACCATCCCAATCTCTTGCATATAAACCTCTTAATGGTTTAGCACTACACACACGACAAACCCAACACAACACAACGACACACAAACGCAGGACCACAACACCGACACAGTAAAGTCAACACAACGAGCACACGCGCCACGACACATACACCCATGATCACAAAATATCCCCCAAGTTTGTGACATCGAGTAGGCCATGAGGTGCAATATACTGACAATCTCAAAGATCAAACACACTAGCGCTGAAAATGGTCGTTGTCCCCAACATTTCCGGACACTGTACTCGGAGTTTGAAATCTCGTCCTTACAGTCACGTGACATACCGATGACCTTGTGATATATCGCGAGTTTTCACAACCAATAGGGCTGAAATGGTCGTTGTAACCAACATTTCCGGACACTGTACCCGAGTTTCAAATCTCGGCATTTCTCGCGAGAACGGACATTTATAAACGTCGTTTAGCTTAAGATTACACCCGAATCACGCGGACCATTAAGGTGCATGGAGTACAGTATCGCCGAGCAAGACGTTTGTCACAAAACGCAGATACATTAATGCGGCCGGATCTTAGCATAACTCCCCGGGCGTGCGAGTCACGTGACTGTAAGGCCGAGATTTCAAAACTCGGGACTAGTGATTTCAGAAAGAAAGAAAAAGTGTAACACTTATTATCGCCGAGTGAAGAACATGTCGCGATATATCACAAGGTCATCGGGTATGTCCCACGTGACTGCGTAGACCGAGATATATTTACACGATGAATCTTTTGAGCTGTAACTGTAAGGCCCGAGTAATGTCTCAGAGACTTCGGGGGGCGAGTACAATAACTGTATCGCGGCGTCGGAACGAGAGTACGTAACGAGTGCAGTGTCTGGACATGTATGGGAGCAATGACGCTAAGTAGTTCAGCCACACGGAGAGAGAATAAGCTTTGTACTAGAGTTTTTTGTATTGGTAATTAATTGAAAATCATGCTCTGGCGATGGTTTTAGTCGTTCATTTGTCTCATACAGCAGTTAGGGCGTTTCATATCGGCCGGAGTATAAACGCTCTGGCAAGGCGGGGTGGTGTCAAAATGTCAAAACTTACATTATTTTCCCTGCTCCCGCCGGCCCCATCCCCGCTTTGGTGTGTGGTTTGTGTATGTGTGTGATGTATGTGTGTGTGTGTGTGGTGTGGTGTGTTTATGGTGCGTGTGTTTGTGTAGTGTGAATGTGGTATGTACATGTATGTATATGTGTGTTAGTGTATGTGTTATAGTATGGTATGTTGTATGTGCGGGTGTATGTATTGAGTTGTGGGTAATGTGATTAAGTGTATGTATGGTGTGTATGTGTGTGTCAATGTGTGTACCGTATGGGTGTATGCGTGTGTGTGTGGTGTTGGTGTGTGTGTGAATGATGTGTGAATAAGACTGTGGTTGTGTGTGTGTTGTGTGTCTGTGTTTTAGTGTGTGTGTGTTGTGATGTGTGTGTGTGTGGTGCAGTACGCAACGGAGTACTGTGGGAGGTACTGGAAACAAACTTTATTTGGTCCAGATAACTGTTGCATTCTGGACCTTCCTTAGTCGTTAGTTGGGAGTCTCTTGCTAGTCCGCCGTTTGGTTGACTTTGTCCTTCAGTCGCAGGAAGTTTATTGAACGAGTTTGCCAATGTCGCTGTCGAGTATCGTATCTGCAAACTTGAAAGATATAAAACATAGAAGAGACATGCAAAGTGCTATATGAGAGTAGATTTACAGGCGGAGAACTACGTCTGGACTTGTATCAAAATTATACCGCCACTTCCAGTCGGGTTACATGACTTATCGCCTTGCGATGCGCGGCCTGTGTGAATTTTTAAAAGACGATTGTTCCGCTTCAAGATTTCCGTGAACGTGTTTATAAATCTAATTAGCAGCGGTTGATGATAAGACTAGCTGGGTCCTTAACGCATGAGCATGTGAGAATTCACGACAGCCTGTTCTGGAAAGCAATGGAGGCCAGAGCCTACAATATGAGAAATACTTAATCAATAGGATTTATGGGAAGGGGGTGCGAACTCGGTTGTCAATTTAGCAGCGCCTGCTGGGAGCGGCTCTCCTGAGATGTGGGAGCGATACTCCATGCCGCCGCTTGAGGGCACAAAAAAAAAAAAACAACGTGGGGGTGGCGCGGCTAAGTTCCGTCACGTGGGTGGACGACAAAATATGTGACTGGTTTTTTTAAATGGGCCAAACGTAGATCACACATAATCTCCAAATATTATTGGCTATTTTTTTTCCAGGTTAGAGTGTGATAGACCCTGGACCAAATTTCAGCATGTGTAATTCCAGTGGTATATCACTTCTTTTTCCACATTTCACTATATTTTGTTTTCTTCTTTGGAATGTTTTGGTTGTTGTAGATGTGGATTGAACTCTTCGACTATTTCTCGTGGGTATTTTTGATATCCAGAGTTTGTATACTCGTTCCATCTTCATTGAAACATTTCTATGTGAGTAGGGTGGAGAGGCACGATTTTTATCTCACGTTACATACTCGTGTCCGAAACTGAAACAAACAAGTTTTCCGTGTCTTAGCCCGGTGCGGCCTGGGGGGGGTCCTCCGTAAAAAATAATGTAAGCGGTTTATTTTTTCTCCGCGACTATTAATTCTATCGGTCACCGGGGGGGGACACCAATTCTCATGATTGTGTATTATGAGCCAAGAAGCGACTTGGACTCCCGCTTCAGGAGGGCTCAGAGGTCGCAGGGTGCCGTAAATTGATTGTCGTTAAAACCACCGGAGTTTTCGCAGTCCTCTGTTTTCAGCGTGGTTGTGGGTGAGGTAAGTCTCGTTGTGTCTGTTTGCCCGAGAAGGGGGGTTGCTCCATTCCCCAGTCAGCATCACCTCTTTCAGCAATTCCGATATGTTCCTACGGGAAAGGATAAAATTAAGCGTGGGCCCCATATACATAGACGTCCAGTCAATAGCGCGCTTCAATCACATTAGGAAGATGCTTGCAAGTCTAATAAGAAACCTGTATGGTAAAGTAGGCCCTCTAACCCATATGGATCATGGGTACTGCATAACAGTCAACTATTTGGTCCGAACAGGAATAGACCTTGGCAATCACGGGTGGTATTCTGGGTCGTAGCACTATATCCTGGGACATATTTGTAAACACTAACTCCAAAGCGGGGGGTCTTTTCGTGGGCTATGGTTTTTATGGCCTATAGCATGCCATTTTGTTTTATCGTAGGGGTTAATGAAACTCGTATCCAAGGGGCAAGTCTCAAGCTCTCAAGCAGATTAAATTCTGGTAGTCGCGTGACGTTAGCTAGGATAACGTGTTGAGTTGGTATTACTTTCCGCTCGGGATTGGGGGAGCCAAACACACGGGCGAATGAAAAACCTGTGCAGCGCGGGGGAGGGAAGGGACCGGTTCTTCTTATTTCCACCCGTTTAAGTAAGTCCACGGAATTCGAGCGCGACATGGACCTTACTCACGGCGTGCATAGTGGGTTTACCTCGTGGCCATTGGCAGACGGCTATATGGGCAGGCGGGATATGTTGCACAGTAGAACTATTGGGGCATACGTGTCCCTGGTTTCGTGTGACAGTTTGTCTAGTTTGTCTATTTTTGGACTTCTCTAGTTGTGTGGTGGGCTGGCATACCGAAGGCGTTCCTCTGTACTCCGTTATAGCTGGTGGTGGGGTACGGTCGGAGCCCGGTCACTACAAAACAGGATGATAAGAACGATAGTAGTTATGATGTAAACATGTATGTGATTGGTGTAAATGTAATCTTGGTACAGGAGGTGGTGAGATGGGGGTAAACTCTAGAACAGGAGTGAATCACGGCGAGGTGGGGGGGTTCGAAAGAATAGGTAGGTGGAGGTACCAGAACAAGGTCATAACCATAGATCATAGAGTTTTGCTAATTCCTATGTGAATGTAGAAATTCTGATTTTCTGGCTTCTGCCATGTGGCTTAAGAGTTTGCAATGTGCTGGGTTTTCCATTTTTGGGCACCACGCCTCCACACGTTTTTATATATCAATGCCAAAAAACATTGTTGATTGTTAGCTGCAAGAGGGCATGTCTGCCAAATTGTGATTTTTTATACGTTGGCCGATGTAGTATTATCTGAGTGTTATCTAGGCTCTTCTTATTCATAAGCAACGATGAAGAATATGAGAATGTGGTTGTGTTAGTTATACTTTGGATACTAAATGCTTCTTCTCTTCAAATAAGAAGTATTTGCCCATTGCGCAACCTTCTTGTCTGTCTCGAAAATCAAGTATTGCTGGTGTGTCTGTACATGTCTCAATCTAAAAGGAGCACTCAATTCGTGATTGAAAAAAGATAACTCTACAAGACAGGTTCTCAAATCCTGATAAATTCTTGGTGCTTTCTTGTGGGGAAATCTTCTAAACCACAGATAGAGCATCGATGAATGTGGGGGGTTTGTACATTGTCCAAGGATAGCGGACATATAATCATCGTGACCGGGTTTGACTTCTCACGTGGGTGGCTCACATCTCCCACTGACCAGCCACTCTAGCCAGGGTGTTCAATAACCTGGTTCAATCGCGCTCTTTCAAAACCTGTAGCTACTTCTCAATGTGTAGAGCTAAGAGCACCAGAGGATTCGTCGTTGAAGGCAATGTCGGACTGGTGAGATCTGTTAATCTGGGAAATGACAACCAAAAGGATCACGGATTGTCGTCCTTGGGCTTGCCTTGGGACGCGGGTGGGCAGTTCTGCAGGACGAATTTGTAGGTCCTGGCGAGGCAACAATATAGGCTGCGTGTACAACCATGTGTGTATCTAAGAATCACATGCCTCTTATCATCAGTTGAGAAGTGTCCAATGCAGCCAAAGCTAGCAATTATACGATGTTCGGTGGTAGTCTACTTTTCCTGACCGAGAGATCTTAGGGCTTTCCTATCCTGCTCGTCTCACGTAACGTGCTCCTGGTCGTTGTGACCGCACATGATGATGATTGATGATGATGATTGAAGGATGACTGATGACTGATAGACGATGAGCGTACCGGATGAATGATATCGATGAATGATGAACGGACGACGATGCTGATTGATGTGATTATGATGGATGATGATTAATGAGATATGGATGGATGAAATGATGATGATGATAAGATGACTATTGTGGTGGTGGGGATGATGGGTTGTGGTGGTGTGATGGCGATAGTGATGAGGTTGGGGGGTGATGGCGACGTGCGACGAGATGGTGTTTCAGTTGTGTTGACTGGCGAACAATAACTAAACGATAAAAAAAGAACAAAAAACAGTTTAATAGGTTGATTTGTAATGCAACGTGTCGATTTTCTAGTAAGGGCAAATGATGCCAATGCCTCGCGACCTCATTATGCTGACTAAAGCAGCTTGCTTGAGAGGGACCGACATGGTGAGAATGAGGAGGTGCTTTTTTTTTTTTGGGCTCACTATACCCATACCCGCACGGGTACCCGGTAATCGAGCCTATTTTTTGTTTTTTTACTCTTTTGTCTCATTTACACTTTTCAAGTTTTTTATTTTTTTCTTTTTTTTTTTTTCGTTTCTCTTTCTCTTTTTTTTAAACCGCGTCATATTGTCGCTCTGGTCTGTGGACGAGAAGCCACTTTCACTCTAAAACTGTATTAAAAGATTAAAAAGAAGGGAGAAGAAGAGACAGGTTTTGGCAAACTCGAGTTGTCATATGGTCTAGGGATTACAGCAAACAGGAACTTCTAGGGCGCATCATAAAAAAAAACCTGGTCATTCTCGTCACAATTCCGACGGGGGAGGGGGGGGCAACGGGGAGGGTAACAAAGGCTAGGGGTATAGTATGAATGAGAGATGGAGAAACCTCACGAGGGACCAAGAAGGCAAATTAGTATACATGTTTCATAAACAAGACACATCATTAATAAATCTATAAGTGATTATCTGAAGTAGATCTAGGAATAGATAATTGGTTCTAAATACCCAGGGAACCACCCCATTAGAAGATATACTCTGACCAGAACCAGAGACTAAATTCACTATACTTAACTTTTAGTTTCGAGATGTTTTTTCATATATGACGACACGGTTCGCACGAGAAGATGAAACGCATTCATATGTCCCCTAAGGTGTGGAATCATTTATCGACGAAACGTTCAACAAGTTAAAAATTGATTTCAATGAAATATATTTAAAAAATACCAATGTTTGCATCTAACAAATCACGGATAAGGTGATTTATGTATACAACTTTAAACCTTTCCGCTTCAATGAAACCAATGATGGTTACATGTAAAATGAACTCATCCATCACACCCAGCTCGGCATTTTTATCAGATGAAACTTTTACCTTTCCTAGTTTTCTGATCGAACCTAGGTTGTAAACTTCAAAAGGTCAATATATGAAGATTCAATCCACTGGAAGAAGGTGAGACGGGAGGATGACATCTAGCTGGTTCCTTGGGACAGTCAAGAGTAATTTGACCTGTCTTTGAAGCATGTGCCACAGAACGGGAAAGAAGCGTCTGTGTAACGTATCTGTAACGCCGTTATACTACATTTGAAAAACATTACTTTCAGACAAACCAAGTTTCCTCAGAAACCATCTCATAATCAAATCTGATAGTTCTTAGCCCATTCAGCGGAGAGTGTTTCTTTTGCCAATCATTTTACACTGAAGGGCAAAAATGAGATCCCTGTAATCGCACATAATATCGCCCAATTAATTATTATTCTCTAAGCAATTTTTCTAAAAAAACACATGTTAACCGCGACAGGACGAGGAATGTTACACTTTTTGTCGTTTCTGTGAACCGAAATAAATGTTTGACGGATTCACAACAAGTGGTAAATGCGCCGATGGGCATTATTCCCATATAATAATAGTTTATACCATCCTTCGTCTGTTATCATACGTCGGCAATTAGTCAGCGTTGTCCTTACTTCCTAACAGAGACTCATCGATGATACCCTGATTGCTCCAAAATGTACCTACAGCACAACTGTAATATGGCCGGACATCTGGCATGTTCTTTCCAATGGTCGCTTTGTTGGTTTCGGAATGACTCACTTTCAACATGGTGATCACAGGCATGTCTTTCTCCTCAAGAATACCCGACCTGTCCCCTGATCCATGATTAGAATTCATGGTTTTCTCTTTGCATGAAACACTCGTTTTATGCAGTTTGGAGAATGTATTCTGCTGAAGATAAGGGTGGAAACGGGGAAAAAATAGAAAAAAAAAAATGCACCTTTTCCCTTCCTGTTTCTCCATTACCATGTTGTCGCTTAACGTCCAAACGTCAAAAACTAACGTACATTGGGCTTAATGAATTCCACGACAGGTGAACGCCATCGGTTCGCATTATCATTGGGACCATACGCATCTCTCAATTCTAAAACATATGCAGAAACATAACAATCGGATCTCTCAACTCATTGCTCCAATCAATATGATATCTTTATTTCACGTGTGTACGACGTCATAAAATGGCTGATCTGAGGGCAGTTGTCTGCAAATATTCTCACAACATCTCAACTCACCGTGTCCTGGAGAGATCTAACCCCTCCCCTTTAACACGAGATCATAAAACTAAAGATTATATAAAACTTTTTTTCCTTCACGACTGTCACATCTCTTCTTTCAAACCCAGTCTGTCATCTTTCCATCTCGGTTGTTTTTTTGTTGTCTCTCTGAATACTGTATCTGTTCCTCTCATTCTGTCTCAATCTAGTCTCTGTCCTGTCCATCTACTGTACTCTCTAATATTTTTTTTTTTTTTTGTTTTTTTTTTTTTTTTTTTTTTTTTTTTTTTTTTTTTTTTTTTTTTTTTTTTTTTTATTTTTTTTCTTTTTTTTTTTTTTTTGTTTTTTTTTTTTTTTTTTTTTTATTTTTTTTTTTTTTTTTTTATATTTTTTTTTTTTTTTTTTTCGGGCAATACACTTCGAGGGAGGCATTTCAGAACTCCCAAATTAAGAAATAAAAAAAAAAATCGAAAAATTAGAATAGGGATCGGTTTGTGAAGCAATAAGATTGCAAACAATTATCCACTTCTAAGAAAAAAAATCTCTTAGTTACACTAGTCGTGTCTGTCATGGTCTAATCGATTTCCCTAGATTCTGTCAAAGTGTCCTAAGTAAGTCATAGTAGATGACGGTCGTAGCATGAATCTGATTACTGTCATTGATCTGATTTCTATGCGCACGATTTGTGTCTGTCATAGTCTGCTAACTGTCCTGGTCGTGCTCTGTCATGTCTTTCTCTGATCGGCATGAACGTCGTAACGCCGTAAATGTTTCAGGTCTTCGCTAGCTCTGGTTCTGTGTACCTGTTCTGGGTTCGCCTCTTCTCTTGCTTTACGGTTGCTTATGCATACTTCGCGGATAAAGGTTTCTGTCGAGTTGATATAGTACTTGTCACTTGTGGAGATTTTTTCATGCGCGAACTGACAACCGTGTGAGAAATGGCAGTGTGAGGCATGGGTGGAATGCGAAAGGATGATGGATGCTAATGTCATAATAAGACACTTGGAGCATTCAGGCAGTGTAGTTCCATGAACGCTAATAGGTGGGGTCGCTTTGAATTTGCGTGGCTATATTTGCCAGGCTCAGCTATTCACCGCTGGAAGGATTATAGTGCTACTGAGCCGCTGAGTTTTATATACATTAACATGTAACTGGCTATATTAGAATGTGCCAATTCAGGGGACAAAAGCCTTTGTCGGGTCTTCTTATTGGGTGCTAAAAGTGGGTTTACACGGCACTTAAAGGAAGGCCCGTAATCTGATTGGTGAGTTGGTCAGGGGCAAATAAACTGCAAGGGTACAGGTAGGTGAAGCGGAGAGAACGGGCGGGGCGACTTGTGGTAGAGAGAGGGGGCAGGGGAGGGACGCGTGTCGAGTCGCCTTGTGTCAAAGGACACCAGGGGGCGGTCGGGAGAGAGTGAGGGGAGGCGAGCGGCGGTGTCGGGGTGATGATAGTAAACACCTAGGAGACCGGAAGAGGTCACTCACTCTCTCTCTCTCTCTCTCACACACACACACACACACACACACACACACACACACACACACACACACACAAACACACACACACACGCACATGTAGACGCTGTACTTCATTTAATAATAAAAAAACATTCGAACTGGCTTCTTGCAGCCTTGACCATCTTGAAATACGACATAGTTTATAGTTATTGTCAAGGGTAAGTACTTGACCGTCTTGTTCTCACTTGAAAACTGGAGGCCATCGAGTAAGGGAGGTAATAACTGGGTTGTTTCCCTTTGACGAATCGTGTAACCCCAGGCATCATTACTGTCGAACTCTGGTTGTGTGTTGATGAAGTATTAGGTATGGTCTTTGGTATTAGTCCCAAAATCGAGTTACAATTACTATGGATCTAATGTAAAAAAACAACAACTCATTTCGTCGTATGCTTGTCCTTGTGAGGACTAGAGTATAATGGATCACTCATGCATCAGATGAAAGTATTCTCTCACTGAGCAACTCAAGGTCACTCCTTTTTTAGGGTGTGATTGTCTCTATGTTTAGAAAGGAGGTTCCTCGAGTTAGCAAGAAACAAAACATCGAAAAATGAAAATCTCGACGCAGTGAACGTGACATCGTGTTGATATATGTGATCATTGGCCCCCCACCAACCCACTCCCTCCCAGAATATAGCCAATTTAGTTGAATTAAAAACTTCTCAATTGCTTGACTTTGAGAGCTTTCCTGTTTGGATCAGTTGTGCGCAGGATTTCTCACTGTTTTCGACATCTTCCTCGGGTGTAAAATCTTCCTCGGGTGCAATGTTTAATACTTTGCATCATCGTGCCCGAAGTCAACATCTAGCCAAACAACCATGCACTGTCAAGGAGAGAGAAAGAGAGAGAGAAAGAGAGGAGAGAGAGACAGACAGACAGACAGAGGCAGAGAGAGACAGAGGCAGAGAGAGACAGGGGCAGAGAGAGACAGAGGCAGAGAGAGAGACAGAGGCAGAGAGAGGCAGAGAGAGACAGAGGGAGAGAGAGAGAGAGACAGAGACAGAGAGACAGAGACAGAGACAGAGGGAGAGAGACAGAGAGAGAGAGGGAGAGAGGGAGGGAGGGAGGGAGGGAGGGAGGGAGGGAGGGAGGGAGGGAGGGAGGGAGGGAGGGAGGGAGGGAGGGAGGGAGGGAGGGAGGGGGGGAGGGGGGAGGGAGGGAGGGAGGGAGGGAGGGAGGGAGGGAGGGAGGTAAGATGTATTTCAGAAGAAGAGGTGTTTTTGTGGTGTAATTTTTTTTACGTGAGTGTGTGTGGTTGTGCGTACCACCTTTTTGCCCGACATGATAGTTCATAATTCACTATCCTGAATTCTTTGCCAGCCAGCTCTTGTTTGCAGGGAAATACATACAACTACAAAGATTTCTATGTTCACCTACATTTGGCATGCTCTGTGTTACTAGGTGGCTAGCTCATCTCTATTATGAGAGAAAAAAAGTTTATCTCACCGATTTATCCAATTACATGATGAGGCTGAAGATTTAGCATTATGACTCTTTGACACATGTGCATTTTCAGTGATAAAAAGCTTACCCTAAAGAACTACATTAGGCTTGCAAACTGCTGACAACAAATTGTCGTCTAAGTTACAATGCTGTTTTCTTAGTAATGTCTTGCAGTTTACGCTGACTACTTCTATACTTGTGACAGCCCTTTCTGCCATGTTTCTTTTCCAAACCGCACAAATGGAAGAGATTATCCAGGTGGATTACAGGGATCTCTGGTTTCACAGTCATATATCTTAGCATTCCAATACATAAATAGATGCCACAGTTTTGTCAAAGTTCTTCCATCTTACACTTGAAAGATCAAGGGAAACTCCTAAATGATTTGAGTGAATACTATAATCAGCTGAAAAACTTTAAAAAAGAAGGGCTACTCAGTGTTCCACCATGATGCCAACAGGAAATGTTTCGAGACATAGTTGTTTGGATTTAGATGTGAAAGTTACTCACAAGAAGGCAGTTACATTCTTAGGTTTAGCGATCCTGCCCTTCTGCAATCCCTTGATGCCTTTCATGGAGACAGAGGTATTTAATGAATTAAGGTGTAGTTCTTGGAAAAAGGCTGAAATATTCAGCAGATAGGGCAGTTTTTCACAATACATGTACATGTATATCCTAAGTCTAAAATTTTGAGGGCAACTGTCTCAAAAGACAGTAGTGGTGCTGTGATATGTCAGATGGCTCAGACCAAAATAAAAAGTGAAAAGGTTGTGGATAAAATAACACGGGTAAAAACTTAGGGTGGGTGACAAGGCCAATTTTTTTCTTTCTTTCAGGGAGATAAAATTGTGATTTTGTGAAGCATTTTACAAAATGTCATGTTTATGATAGATTCATCTGGACAAAAATTTATCTTACACTGAAAAAACAAAAAAACAAACTGATAGTGTGCTCACAAAGAAGATGGGACAGCATGCAGTTTGTTGCATATCTTTGATTTCTTTCTCTTCTTTTTTTTCCATGATCGCAAAACAAGTTGAGAGTCAGAAGGAAAAAACAAGGTTGGTAGGGTTGCCATAACCACAACTATGTACACATATCTTGGCCCAAGGCATGGCAATGTCTGCAGTCTGAGACACAATGCAATTAAATATGTTAGTCTTAGTAGTTTTCCTTTCTAAATACCAGTAGTACATTTTGTTGCTCAACAAGGGGTCCTGAGCCTCAAGTTCAACACACGAAATAGTACTTGGAGAGATATTCTAAGTCTATTGCTAAGTACTGTGGGTGGGTGTGCAAGTCCCATATTGGCCTCTTCAGCCACCAATGTCTCAGCCTGCAGCCGTCACAGACCCTGTCCCCCACCACAGTCTTTGTTCGCGAAGCCGAGCTCCGACTGATTGCTAAGTATGACCAAACAGAACTTGCCAACATCACAAGAGGTATGATGCAAAAGACGCATGTGGGCTGTTCAAATTCATTCTTGAAGAATAGCAAGTTTCAACATGAAAACTGGCAGTTATCAAAGAACAACACCTGGTAAAGACTGCAGCTGTTCATTGCAAGGCAAGACTTATCTCTCCACTAATGTCACACTTTAGATCAGTCTTGGAATTCATCATCTGCAGTTGCAGGTTTGCACAGACCAATGAATGCACTGAATACCAAGCTGGTGTCTACCATTGTTTAGGCATTGCATGCAAGGAATCAGTCCATTGGGATCAATGTCACAAAGTACTTTCATCAGTTCGAAGAACTCAGTTTCTACAATGGGGAAGATATGATTCAGCAATTCCTCATTTTATATCCCAGCCACACATTTCCTGGGTGCAGTTTGGCACTGAAGTATGATCATCTTCATATTACTCTTGAACTTGTCTTCCATTCTGTAAGTTCATGTACTGTACCGTGCCAGGTTTGGGCATCACCTGCCTCATTTGTTGAATCCAATGGCTAGAATTTCTTGTCAATTACTGGAGCTTACTGCTCTAGGCATGTCTGCAACTTTGAACAGCTCTCTATGGAATCTGCTTGAAGTATACCCAGGAGATGGGCAACGGAGGGAATATTTTCTACAAGGATCCCATTTCAGATTAAGTGCATCAGCTAAGGTGAAATGCCTTTCTTTTAGGACCGAGACTATGATTGTTTCCAACTTTGTGACACAGGGTTTGGGTCTCATTGCAAGTGATTTAGTAAAGCTGGTGTCACATTTCAAGAATGGATGGATGGATTTTTTAAGGTTATTTGAGGGCACCGATCACAATAATCAGAGTTGGCTGGAGTAGAGCAAGTCAAGTCATAACTTCTCAAGTTGATTGCCTCTTACGAAACAGAGGAAGATGCGGAGGGTCAATTCTTACCCACAACCCATAGGGTGACCTTGTAGTAAGAAAGTTTACTGCACCGGGTATGTCTGTCTGCAACATGGAAAGTTCTCGGGGGAATATGTCCTCAGGTTACCCAGCACATTGCAAGCAGAGAAAAACTATTTCATGTAGATCCAATTTCAGATGGGTAAAATGTCATTCTTTTAGAATCCACACTGCAAGAACTTGGTCACTAAACTGAAAACTATTTACAAAATAAAATCACCTACTGCTAGCTTCCCCAGCCTCTCAGCCATGTCCCCCATTCCTCTCCACATGAAAGAGAAATGTTATACTATGCATAGCATTGTGGTTTGAAATGATGCATGTGAACTGGTCATATAACAGAATCAGTCTGTATAGTTATTAAACTCAAGGACCAGACTGGGAAAATTATCAATGAAGTCTGATGTTTGTGCTCTTCAGCCAGTAAAGGTAAAGGTGTGATTTTATATAGCGACTTTCCACAATTGATCGGTGCTAAAACCGCTTTACACTTTACCCCAGTACGGCTAGAAAGTGCAGGCATCGGGGTGGGTAGGTTGCCACACTACCAAAACAAAAGTGTTCTCTTCTGGGGTGCATCCAGGCTTCAACTCTGCAGGCACTGCATAGGCACTGCGTGTTTGACATTCAACTCACTTGGCCTTGAACGACTCAACTTTAAGCATCTACGGCAACAAAGCGCACAAGAGGAAGTTATCGTTGATGGCAGTTGCACTCATCTGGCGATGATTAAATTGTCAATAAAATGCATTGTGATATAGTGATGGAAGCTGTCAACCTCAAGCATGGTAGAAAGTGAAAACACCACGAAGTGGGAGATATTCCTGCATCCAATGTGCTGAGGCTGTATTACTATTAGGAATCATACTTTATAGATGACTACCAGTACTTGTTCCAATTCCATTTTCACATGAAGTGTTCAGACTTTTAGAGTGAGATTTCAGTTTTACTTGTGCATCATTGTTTCTCTGGTGCAGACTAGAGATGTCAGCCATTCTACTGGATGAACAAGACTGGATAGTTAAATCACACTCATTTCCAGCTTTTACATCAACTCCCTTGGCAAGCAGACAACTGCACGTTCCTTGGCATCTCCAGCAGCCTCCCAATGCTGCAGCCGAGTGAAGGTCTGCAGTTAGCAGCAGGCAGCCTGAACAATGTAGGCAAAACATGGCTCTGCATAGGCCTTCAAAGATGGATTTGAACATGACCCTGGTCAGGCAATGTCCGAGAAATATACATACAGCTCTATTTATTGAACACCATAATCTGGTCTATGAGGTTCCATGCATGTACGTCCTCACCTCATGTGCATTAGTGACAGTGTTAAAGAATCTCAGACGAGTGCAGTGGCAGAGATTTTATTTATTAAATTTTGTCTGAAGCCAACTGGTAGTGTCCAGCCACAAGTTTTGCAAAGTCGCGTCAAACCACTAAATTAATTCATTCAGCCCAATTAAATTAAACTTATAGCTAAGTAAGTGAACACATTTTACTGATTCATGTGTTCATTTTTGAATATAAAAGAAAACCCCCCAGCCATAACCACCATTTAAAAAAAGCCTTAGGAAAACCCTACTTCATGCTGTATCATATGCACATGAACCTGCGTCCTGCACATTTCACCAGGTAGCAACTGCAAGTAGACAGCCTAAGGTTCTCTTCTCCTTAAATTAAAATCCTTGGTAACAACTTTTTCTTTTCTTACTTTCTTACATCTGATAATTTCACATGCAAAGCATTGAAAAAGCTCAAATGGCAACACCTTAGGAACTCTTAAACCAAGCCAATAATCATGAACACTTGATACAGACCTGGAATAACTTGGTTCATGCATCTTGAGTGAGCTTAGAAAACAAATTGCAGGACAAAGAAAAAAAGAAATAGAACAAAAATGTCTAATGAACATTTTATTGTTCTTTGACCACTTTACAGTTTTGCACTTTGCTACACATGTTTTAACACATCATTCTGTTTCACACTTGCTATGTTGAGATAGAAAATATGTTACTATAGGATCAGTTGAGAATAAAACAATGCAAAATGAAGAAAGCTCATCTGTACATGTGCAACAAATGTGTTTCAACTGCAAGATGGGTCACTTCTCAATGACAGTCAAAAACTGATCATTGTCATCCTCTCTCTAATCCATTCTGAAACAAATTTCCCCTCAGGTTACAGTTCTGCATCAGCATCTCTCTCTCAATCAGGATCCCTAGGTGCTGTAATTTTTATTTGTTGCCCCCGGTGGAGCCCACGCGGAAAGCGATGTACAACTCCTGGAACTTGTCGAAACCAGCCAGCACACCAGCACCGGCCACACCACGGAGGATGTTGGCACCAGCTCCCTTCATCAAGGACATGAAGCCCTCATTCTTGAGGATCTGCATGGTGCAGTCGATGGAGCCCTTGTACTTGACAGCCTGACCGGAGGTCATCATCATGCGTCGTCGGATGGTGTCGATGGGGTACGAGACCAGGCCAGACGAAATGGTCACGACGTAGCCAAGGCAGAAGGACAGGAACACGCTGGCCTTGTCTCCCAGGACTATAGGCTTCAGGGTGTCATAGAAGCCGAAGTAGCATCCACGGTAAACGACGATGCCCACGCAGGAGATGACGAAGCCGCGATAAAGGCCGACGATGCCGTCCGACTTGATGGTCTGGCGGTACACGTCGATCATGCCGTTGAACTGGCGCTCACCCCCCTTCTTGGCAGACTTGGCGTCGTTGGCCAGACGGGTTCGGCAGTAGTCAAGGGAGTAGACAAAGCAGAGAGAGATGGCACCAGCCACACCTCCAGAGGCGATGTTCTTGGAGAAAGCCACCATGTAGGAGTCAGACTTGCTTGACTTGAACATGATCTTGATCTTGTCCTTGAAGGCAAAATTCAGGGCCTGGGTTGGGAAGTATCGGATGCAGTTGGCCAGGTTGCCTCTCCAGAAGGGCAGGACACCCTCAGACTTGAAAGTGCGCACCGTGCAGTCGACGACGCCCTTGTAGGGTTCGCTCAGACGCCCCTGCTTGATCATCTCATCCTGGTTCTGAACCAGCAGCTTGACACGCTCGATCGGAGCGGCCGCTGTCTTGGAGATGACAGCTGCGGCACCACTGAGGGCGAAGTTTTCAACAAACCCGAGCTTTTTAGACATCTGCAATGAGACAACAGTTAAAGGGTGAGTTTGTTGCATCAAACCATTATTAGAGAAGCCATGTGAGGAGTCAGGTTGTGCATATGCTATTTTCAGCTACATGACCAATTTCAAAGGGATGGAGAACATTAACTCATTGCTTACGCAGCGCAACCACGTGGTTGCGATGACCCCAACACCCTTTGGCTATGCAGCGCAACTACGTGGTTGCGGTCGCCGTAATGAATTTTTCATATCTCCGTGGTTGTTTCAAGGGAAGTAACTCGTACAGCCCTGTTCTCTCTAACCAATTTGTGTTCGTTGGAGTTACCTTTTCTTTAGTATAGTCCCCGTGAGAAAGCTAAATTTAGTAGAAGCTACGCTCACCCTACGTTGTGATTCTGGCTTGTCGACATGGCATCGCGTTGTCAAAGGAGATCGAGCGGTGATGAAAATGACGAAGTATTAGAAGTTTGGATGGAAGAAGAGTCTGATACTGAAGATCTAGGTGGATATTGGACTTCTGAAGAAGATCTTCATGATTCTGATGCGGAAATAGTCCCAGTCAACGAGAATGCAGAGGTGGCTGACAGCGAAGACGAATCGACTTCGTGGCTGACAGCAAAGACGAATCGACTTCGTCGCCGTCGACGTCAGAGAGAGAGGAAGAGATGGAAATGGTGTTTACAGCAGACACAGACATCGATTCGGATGCAGAGGATGCCGAAAACCCTCTCTACTCCTCCAATGTACTGTACCACACAAAAGAGGACTATGCCAAGTAGGGCGCCTTCTTTCTCTCAGAGGGACATTCTGAGACTTTTCTTCTATTCAGACAGAGACAGATTGCAGTGAGTAAGTGTATATTTTCTGATTTCACCTCTCTGACTTGCTAAAAAAAATCATTTTCAAGCATTTTTTTATCCTGTAGTCAATCATTCATCAATATAGTTTGATGTGGAAATACTGATTTCAGAACTGTTGTGCAAAATCTATCTATTGACTATTAGTACAATACACTAGGTGTAAAAAAAAAAAAAAATCAAAATTGCATGTACCTGGTGTTTAAAAACTTTTTCCCCCTCAATTTTCTTACTGCATATTGTAACTATCCAGCACTTCAGCTAGAAAGTGCAAATGATTATCTTTCTTGTGGTACCAACCATTAAACAGTTATTCTAAATTTGAACTTTGTGTGATTTTTTGAAAACTTGAAAAAAACACTGCGTACAGAGGTAAATTTCCTAATGCTATTACTGCATAAGCAATGAGTTAACATGGTGGCAGTGCAGGGTAATCATTGATAAAATCAGCTGTACAAAGATTAACAACATCTTTCTTTGAGGTTTTGGCAAGTGCAGACATTTAATCTTATTAATCATAATTAAAATTTGTAGAAATTCTCGAATGGTACAAAAACTAAAATGTACATTTCTACAACTCTTCTTCTATGTGATGGTTATCAATCGAGACATTCTCTTAATCAGCTAACCTCCTTAGAAGAATCGGATATGTTCAATATGGTGTATTGTGAATGCATGTAAAAATACTAAGTTTTGTTCATATTCCAAGCAAAAACCTTTCAACACAAATGTGTGCGATTAGCTAATAGACAACACCATGCATTTTAAACAGAAAATGATCCTGCCTACAGTCACTAGTTGAGAAGATCACTGTTACATCCACCAAGAACAAGATAACTGCATCACAGAGAATAAATGTAATGATTTAATCTAGTAGTAATAGTCTTGTATACCTTGGTGATCCTCTAAAGAGTAGTGCATGTAGCAAAGGTCACTGCTACATTTCTGAAGACCATACAGAATGCACATGGATAGGTGGAGGAATGGATTAATGCTACTGAACCTCCATTTGCACAATCTATGGTTATAACAATAGCACAGACTTCTGCTACACCTCAGAACATGAACCAAGTTCTCTAATACATCCTGATGAATGGATTTAACAGTCAACCTCTCTTCAGCAAACATTACTGCATATCTCGAAGTACTTTGTGATGTGGACTTCAAACTACACAAGCAACATACCCACCAACATGAACTGCCCTGACACAGAAAATGAGCGGTATGTCATTCTAAGCACCGATTCATACAACAAAAGGCTGGTGGATGTGGATTGTTTTAAGGCCTATCAGTCTTTGTAGGCTATGTAAGGTCATTAAATAGTAATGTCATTAGAATAGTTTTGAGCCAACTCAATCAAGTCGTGATGTCCCAAGTTATTTGTTTCTTACCACTCATGTAGGGAGACATGGTGGTCCAACCCATGAGATTTTGAACTATGTGAATTACTTAACTTCATTCCAACACTACCTGTCTCTCACAGCTTTGACATTTCACTATGACCCAGAAACATCTGAGCTAGAGGGACACTGATACAACAATGCCCTTGCACATCTAGCGAAGGGTACATCTATCTTCATCTACTCCTTTCAGAATGATGAAGCCATATTGTAACGTCCAAATGCTGTCAACGATGCCGATATTTGCTGCTGCTCTAGTATGTAAAGTCACATTACTACAGCAGGCAACCACAACCTGTCAAACTGATCACTCAATCTCACTGAGATCATCTCCCATCATCGAGTCAAATCGGCTCAATGATAAGTCGTGAACGATGTTAATTCAGTTCTAAACAAAGTTTTCGTCTCAACATAGAGGTAAGGAGCCGGTGTCAGACTATACAAAGTTCACCTGGAAAAAAAGAAAACAGAAAAAAATGACCGGAGTCTGACCAATTGTATTCTCTCGTGAGAGAAGTGGGCCCTGAAGAGGGCCGTTACTAGAGCAGTCGTAGGCTTCTAGAGCAGTCGTAGGCGAGCTTTCGGAGGGGATCCTCCTTCTTCAGGCCAAGTGGTACAGGACTGCCAGTCCCCTATTTAAACCCTACGCCTGCCAGTCCTGTACCACTTGGCCTGAAGAAGGAGGATCCCCTCCGAAAGCTCGCCTACGACTGCTCTAGAAGCCTACGACTGCTCTAGTAACGGCCCTCTTCAGGGCCCACTTCTCTCACGAGAGAATACAATTGGTCAGACTCCGGTCATTTTTTTCTGTTTTCTTTTTTCCAGGTGAACTTCGTCTCAACAGTCACTGCTGAACAGGAAATATTGTTATAGGTCTAGAAATTACACGACTGAAAACCCCACCGGAAAATGGAGACAGTCGAATCGGCCATTGCCGATTCCCGAAACGGGTTTTCTGACGTGCTTTGTTCCGTACGCGTGAACTTCTTGCTTCTGTGTACATTCCATTCATGGGCCATTTTAGAGAAAACTACTTGTAAATCAATGCATATTTCGTGAGTGCCAGACGAAAAATGATCTAAGGTCAAAGTTTGACATTGTAGTCGCCGCCACGACAGGTGCCTGGCCGGTCTCGCCTCGTGACCTCTACAATGTCGAACCAGGAAAAGCCAAGGCAGACTTATTTGGATGCCGAATTTGCTCATTAAACGCAGACGATGAAACAATCACCATAGCTATAATTCTCGCTTGGTGTAACCTCTCTAACAGATCCTACAGCACAGTCGAACGACATTTTGTATCACGTGGCCACGACAATGGTTTTCAAGGATAAATCTTCAGAAACGAATATCCCACGAGGTAACTCCAAATAAATTTACTATTTGGCTGAAGAGCGATCTCGGTGTTTATTGTGACTACATATTGTATCCATACGAACAGATCGCAAGATCAGAGACAAGGTTGAACGAGTGTCATGTACCGGCACGCCGGCGGCCATTGCCGAGATCTCCCACCTCCCGGTGACGAAAAGATAGAGAATAGACGTCGAATTAAGACTTTCTCCCACCAATACTGATGTCTAGGGACAGACAAACCCTTAAGCAACCATACTGACTTACCTTGGTTGTTCTTGGTTAGCAACTCGAGTGGTACCGATGGGTTTTAGTCGACCTGCTCTTCTGGTCGCTGCGTTCGTCCTCTGGGCCTTCAGCTAAAGAGACAAGTGATGGACCATGTGACTAATACGTCAGAGCCCTCAACCAGTCCGCTGCGCCGAACCGGCACACCTGTTAGTATAGTTCCTGAAATAAGTATCACATGTACTGTGACAAAAGCCCCAAATTTGACACGGCAGGACTATACTAGGCCGAAAGATTAACGTATCTATTCTACAATATCCCAGAAATGAATATTTTCACCATACAGTAGATAATGGCCTATTCACGAAGGGAGGTTATTCCGGTTCTGTTTGAGCATCTGATGAGCGTTTACCGGTAACGCAAAGATGAGTAAAAGAAAGAGTAAGAATTCTCCTGGGGATTTGAAAAATGTCTCCGACGTTCGAAAAAAGGGCAGAATCAGTAGACAAATAGATCAAAGCGATTCTGTTGCCGAAAAGTCGGCCTACTTTACGGTGAGAACGGACAGTGCCTGCCGCGTCAGTAACGACGCGACCGCCCCATTGAAAGGACTTGCCGCTCCTGTCACTGACGGTCCAGCGGCGAAATCTGACTGCAGACCAAGCAAGAAACCCGACCCAGACGATGGAACTTTCATGGACGAAACAGCGTCGAAAGCGGCTCTGACTACCCTCTCCGTACATTCTGCGTCGTCCGCAAGGTTACGGATTTGCAGCATCTCACATAGCAGCTCGTGGAGTGAATGTTGGAATGGAGTCAGGAGAACAAGGAGACTATGCAGTGTTACGAAGATCAATGAAGACATGATTACGTTTTGAAACAGGCTTACCTGTATTGCTCACGACCTATGAGCCTTTGTGGTCTATGTAAGGCCACTGATCATGAAATCACTGAAGCTGGTTAGTGTAATTAATTAAGAGCAATTCAAGTCTCAATCTCCCTAGCTATTCGCCTCCTGCGACTTGTGTCCCACCTTTGGACCCATCTTGTGGAAGTTACATTTGAAACCATGACTCCACGGATGAATTCACTGTTTAATGAGACAAGTAACAGAATGTAAAGAGAAAGACTACCATCCACTTCTTGGAAATGCCACAACAGTTTCCTAGATTTGCTGAGAGAGAGAGAGAGTGTGTGTGTGTGTGTGTGTGTGTGTGTGTGTGTGTGTGTGTGTGTGTGTGTGTGTGTGTGTGTGTGTTTGCAAAGACCAAATGATGGTTCAAAAAGAAATTCACCCATATTACAAAGACTTGGACTTTATATTGATCTATAATGAGAGATAATTGCATGCACATAAGCATATAACACAATCTTGCATGAGAACAATAAGATTATCATTATGCAACCTGGTACTTTCAAGATTTATACTGTTTCATCTGTGTGCACATATTTTTTACAAAGTGCATGCACCACATGTACACAAAAATGCACTTCCTGAATGTACAATTGTACAACACATCACTATCTCAACCATACACCTCCACATGTACAGTTTGTACACACTTGTGCATCCATTGTATGAAATTTTTGTGTATGTGCCACATGTACATCTACACACGCCATTTGTAGCCTGGAACCCATGCAGGCTTCCAGTCTTGTACTTCTCCCAGCAGCATTTCAGTCACCTTCACATGTGCATTTCTCCATTCCAGACTGGGTCGCTCTTTCTATGACCATCCTGGACAGGACCTGGCTCAAGCCTTGCTGGGGAAACTGCTGGTCCGGAGGCTGGCTGGAGGGATGCGGTTGAGTGGACGTATTGTGGAGACAGAGGCCTACTTGGGCAAGGTGGACAAGGCTGCCCACTCCTTCAAGAAGAAGACTGACCGCAACGCCGCCATGTTCATGGACCCAGGGACAGCCTATGTATACAACATCTATGGCATGTACTGCTGCATGAACATCTCGAGCCAGGGTGAGTCAGACTTGGAGTGAGTACATGCATAGGGTTATAGAAAGTGTCCACTCCATTTAGTCTGGTGGTTAAGGGTGAGTCAGACTTGGAGTGAGTACATGCATAGGGTTATAGAAAGTGTCCACTCCATTTAGTCTGGTGGTTAAGGGTGAGTCAGACTTGGAGTGAGTACATGCATAGGGTTATAGAAAGTGTTCACTCCATTTAGTCTGGTGGTTAAGGGTGAGTCAGACTTGGAGTGAGTACATGCATAGGTTATAAAAAGGGAAACGTGTTGCATCCATTTAGTACTGGTGCTTAAGGGTGAGTCAGATTGAGTGAGTACATGTATAGGTTTAGAAAGTGTCCACTCCATTTAGGGTTAAGGGTGAGTCAGACTTGGAGGTGTGTACATGTATAGGGTTATAGAAAGTGTTCACTCCATTTAGTCTGGTGGTTAAGGGTGAGTCAGACTTGGAGTGAGTACATGCATAGGGTTATAGAAAGTGTTAACTCCATTTAGTCTGGTGGTTAAGGGTGAGTCAGACTGGACGTGAGTACATGCATAGGGTTATAGAAAGTGTTCACTCCATTTAGTCTGGTGGTTAAGGGTGAGTCAGACTTGGAGTGAGTACATGCATAGGGTTATAGAAAGTGTTCACTCCATTTAGTCTGGTGGTTAAGGGTGAGTCAGACTTGGAGTGAGTACATGCATAGGGTTATAGAAAGTGTTCACTCCATTTAGTCTGGTGGTTAAGGGTGAGTCAGACTTGGAGTGAGTACATGCATAGGGTTATAGAAAGTGTTCACTCCATTTAGTCTGGTGGTTAAGGGTGAGTCAGACTTGGAGTGAGTACATGCATAGGGTTATAGAAAGTGTCCACTCCATTTAGTCTGGTGGTTAAGGGTGAGTCAGACTTGGAGTGAGTACATGTATAGGGTTATAGAAAGTGTCCACTCCATTTAGTCTGGTGGTTAAGGGTAAGCCAGACTTGGAGTGAGTACATGTATGCATAGGGTTATAGAAAGTGTCCACTCCATTTAGTCTGGTGGTTAAGGGTAAGCCAGACTTGGAGTGAGTACATGTATAGGGTTATAGAACGTGTCCACTCCATTTAGTCTGGTGGTTAAGGGTGAGTCAGACTTGGAGTGAGTACATGTATAAATAGAAAGTGTTCACTCCATTTAGTCTGGTGGTTAAGGCAACCATCTGCATTTACCTACAACTAGCTTTTGCTTTGTTCAACACTGCATTGATGCTAGACCTTTGTGTCGGGGCAAAGTGCCAAACTTGTTGTGCCTGCATCCATCTGGAGTGGCGGACAGTTCTATGTAAAACTAAAGGTGGTGAAAACACAACGGAGTAGAGTCCTTCCCTCATGTATGCTTGAGCCAACAGGCTGGAATACTCCATGAGTGGATGTGGTGCCAGTTCATGATTGCTCCATCCTTTCTGACCTTATATCTGTCATCAGATGTTGGGAGATGATTTGCTGGGGTCATTTGACCTAATAATAAATTGTAAAGTGGTCAGAGATCCTGTTCAGAATGAGATGTTGCCATATGAAATCAATACCTTCTTCATAGAATCAATTATTCACTCTTGTATCATTGGGTCAGAATGAGTTTAGGGTAGCAGAGATTGATGTTGGGTATCCAATTGAACACATTTAATACATTTACCTGTGTGTATATCTCTATCATGGGACTGCTTGAATGTTGAAACTGAAATGTTTTGCATGCTGGTCCAGAGTGTTGGTATGTTAGTCATATTTCTGTGCAAGTGGGCTGCCGGGACTGCCTCGTAAAAAGTTGGCAGTGACTGACTGAAATAGCCTTTGGTGGCTGTGTAAGATCATAGACCAAATAACTCACTCACGCTGCTTAGTGAGGAAGCAAGGCATGTCTGGTTTCCTTTGTTATTTGCCCTTAATGAATTATGTTGGGAGATGTGGTGGTCCGTTCTTATCCCCAACCAACAAGGGGTTTTGGCAATGACTGAATGGGACAGACTGTACAGACATCTGCAGTAGCTTTTTGTTTTCTTGTAAGTCATGAGATGGACCAAGTAAGGTTACTAGACTAAGTGGATTTTCTCATTTTATGACAAGCCATTCTTGCAGGATGTGCAGATGGTTTTGAAAAGGAAAATATTGGTGAATGATAACTTTTTTCAAAGAGTATCTTATCTCACTTTCTGCATTCTCACCTGATGATGACTGTTGTGTGATGAATAATATTTCATCCATGCTTGACCTGTAAAGCAAGACAAGTCTATCTCTTTATCTGCTGCATATCTTTTTGTTTACCTGTAAGTCACCTGCATGTAGATATTTATTTGGAGAAAATGATCTGATTACTTTGTCTGTATATGTGGTAAATAGTGCATCCCTCCATTTAGCAGTGACATTATGTGTCATGTTTTGGGCCTTGCATTTTAGTTGTGTTGTGTCATAGCATGTTTCACTCAAACACTTAGACTCTACAGAGCATACCCCAAGTAATAGTGGTGGCATGGGAACCAGCACTGAGACAGTATTTAAGCTAGGTTTTTTTTCATTTTGTTGTGTTACTTTTCATTATGTGGATATACAGCCTTTGTTCAAGTTACAAATAAGAACATGGGCATAATTACAACTAAATTGTGTCAATTGCAAAAATGATGCCTTCTTCTGTTGATGAAATTTTTTCAAATATATGTACATGGACTCCATGTCTCAGATGAGAGCTGCTGTGAATCAGGGTTTCTATACCTCTGGAAATGGTTTTATACTGCAGGAGAGAGTTTTGTGTGTTACCCGAGATGTTTGCTACATGTTCGGGGAAGGTTGCAATGTGTTAGGAGAGGATTGCTCTTCATGTATTTCAAGAGAGAGTTTTGTGTGTTACCCGAGATGTTTGCCACATGTTCGGGGAAGGCTGCAATGTGTTAGGAGAGGATTGCTCTTCATGTATTTCAGCAGAGAGTTTTGTGTGTTACCCGAGATGTTTGCCACATGTTCGGGGAAGGCTGCAATGTGTTAGGAGAGGATTGCTCTTCATGTATTTCAGGAGAGAGTTTTGTGTGTTACCCGAGATGTTTGCCACATGTTCGGGGAAGGCTGCAATGTGTTAGGAGAGGATTGCTCTTCATGTATTTCAGGAGAGAGTTTTGTGTGTTACCCGAGATGTTTGCTACATGTTCGGGGAAGGTTGCAATGTGTTAGGAGAGGATTGCTCTTCATGTATTTCAGGAGAGAGATGTGTGTGTTACCCGAGATGTTTGCTACATGTTCGGGGAAGGTTGCAATGTGTTAGGAGAGGATTGCTCTTCATGTATTTCAGGAGAGAGATGTGTGTGTTACCCGAGATGTTTGCTACATGTTCGGGGAAGGTTGCAATGTGTTAGGAGAGGATTGCTCTTCATGTATTTCAGCAGAGAGATTTGTGTGTTACCCGAGATGTTTGCTACATGTTCGGGGAAGGTTGCAATGTGTTAGGAGAGGATTGCTCTTCATGTATTTCAGCAGAGAGATTTGTGTGTTACCCGAGATGTTTGCCACATGTTCGGGGAAGGTTGCAATGTGTTAGGAGAGGATTGCTCTTCATGTATTTCAGCAGAGAGATTTGTGTGTTACCCGAGATGTTTGCCACATGTTCGGGGAAGGTTGCAATGTGTTAGGAGAGGATTGCTCTTCATGTATTTCAGCAGAGAGATTTGTGAGTTACCCGAGATGTTTGCCACATGTTCGGGGAAGGTTGCAATGTGTTAGGAGAGGATTGCTCTTCATGTATTTCAGCAGAGAGTTGGTAGGCTTCATTAGAATTTATCTTCATGTTTCATGTGAAGGTTTTATACTTCACAAGAGGTTGCTGTGTTTTATGATTGGTGGGTCATTGAGTTATGGGGGATTTTGAGGTGAGGGCTGAAGCAGATCAGGAGATCAGAAGGGAAAGTAGCTGTGCTTAAGCAGAAAGTTGCTGTGTTTCAGGTGGAGGGTGAGGGAGTTGTTGTGTTTCAGGAGATTTCCACATGATGATCGAAGCACTTTGGGAAAGATTCAGGAGAGAATGGCTGTACTCAAGGTGAAGTTTGATGTATTTCAGGTGAGGGATGTGCAGTGCTGCTGAGGGCTTTGGAGCCAGTAGAGGGCATGGATGAAATGGCCAAGACAAGGCAGCCAAAAGGGGGAAAGGCTGCCAAACCCAAGGAACTGAAGAAAGAAAACCTGTGTGATGGACCCTCTAAGCTTTGCCAGGCCCTCAGCATCAGCAAGGTTGCCATCAATGCCCAGGACATGGCCACCTCATCAGACATCTGGCTGGAGGATGGGGATCCAGTGGACAAAGACTTGGTGGTTGTAACAAAGAGGATCAACATTGGCTATGCAGAAGATTGGGTGGACAAGCCACTAAGGTTCTACATTTTGGACAGCAAGTTTGTCAGCAAACCTAGAGACAAAGAGGCAGAAAAGCTCCTTAGAGACAAAGCCTAGACTGGATATGAGTGAAATGATGTGAGGGTTTTTGTGTAATATCAGTCATAACATTAAGTTTTTAGATGGAATCTGATATAAAAAATGGCAGCTAATGTGTAATTATTTTTATTGTGATTGTGTCATCTAATAATTTCTGAGAGGAAAACATGTCATTTGATGATATCTGCTCATATTTCAATAGAAAAAGTTTACAAATTCTTCCATCTC
>JAWQFJ010016951.1:27500-30000 GCA_034096865.1 Theodoxus fluviatilis | reverse complement strand
GGGTGGGGGATGGCAGCAACAAGAGCAGAACCTGTGATTACGCACCTCTGTGCCAGGGGCGACAAACTGCGTCGGAATGCCTGTTATCACTCGTGGGCAAGCAGTGCCAGTGGACCCTTACAGGCGCATAAACGTACACTCATAGGAACTCCTTTGGGGGGTTGGGGGGTTGGAGGGTTGGAGGGGTTAACTCAAAGTGTGAACTATATTCCGAAATATTCACTCATTGTTCTACAAAGAAGAACATTCTTCTTTATATTGGTGGCAATATATGGTCAACACCACCCTTGCACAGGATGAGCACTGACATCTTGAAGATCTGCCACGACTTAATAGGGTCACGCACTTCTCTTTCAAAATAAATATACTTGGAATAATGTATACTTATAAAGTATAAGAACTGTGCTACAATTCTTCATGGTACATCCTGCTAAATGCCCAATGGAAAACCCTTCAACAGCGACACAGACTCACAGTAATAGATCTTCTTCCCGTAAGAGAAGCTCTATACACGCAGACTCGCAGACTACAGAAGACTACCAGCAGACTACCAACAGACTACAGCAGACTACAGCCGACAACCAACAGACTACAGCAGACTACAGCAGACTACAGCAGACTACCAGCAGACTACAGCAGACTACAGCAGACTACATCAGACTACAGCAGACTACAGCAGACTACCAACAGACTACAGCAGACTACAGCAGACTACCAACAGACTACAGCAGACTACAGCAGACTACAGCAGACTACAGCAGACTACAGCAGACTACAGCAGACTACCAACAGACTACAGCCGACTACCAGCAGACTACAGCCGACTACAGCAGACTACATCAAACTACAGCAGACTACAGCAGACTACAGCAGACTACAGCAGACTACAGCCAACTACAGCAGACTACAACAGACTACATCAGACTACATCAGACTACAGCAGACTACCAGCAGACTACAGCAGACTACAGCAGACTACCATCAGACCTCAGCAGACTACAGCAGACTACATCAGACTACAGCAGACTACAGCAGACTACATCAGACTACAGCAGACTACAGCAGACTACAACAGACTACATCAGACTACAGCAGACTACAGCAGACTACCAGCAGACTACAGCAGACTACCAGCAGACTACAGCAGACTACCAGCAGACTACAGCAGACTACAGCAGACTACAGCAGACTACAGCAGACTACAGCAGACTACAGCAGACTACAGCAGACTACAGCAGACTACCAACATACAGCAGACTACAGCAGACTACAGCAGACTACCAACATACAGCAGACTACATCAGACTACATCAGACTACAGCAGACTACAGCAGACTACAACAGACTACAGCAGACTACAGCAGACTACAGCAGACTACAGCAGACTACAGCAGACTACAGCAGACTACATCAGACTACAGCAGACTACAACAGACTACAGCAGACTACAGCAGACTACAGCAGACTACAGCAGACTACAGCAGACTACAGCAGACTACAACAGACTACAGCAGACTACAGCAGACTACAGCAGACTACAGCAGACTACAGCAGACTACAGCAGACTACAGCAGACTACAGCAGACTACAGCAGACTACAGCAGACTACAGCAGACTACAGCAGACTACATCAGACTACAGCAGACTACAGCAGACTACAGCAGACTACAGCAGACTACAGCAGACTACAGAAGACTACAGCAGACTACATCAAACTACAGCAGACTACATCAGACTACAGCAGACTACAGCAGACTACCAACATACAGCAGACTACCAGCAGACTACAGCAGACTACAGCAGACTACAGCAGACTACATCAGACTACCAACATACAGCAGACTACATCAGACTACCACAGACTACCAACATACAGCAGACTACATCAGACTACCACAGACTACCAACATACAGCAGACTACATCAGACTACCACAGACTACCAACATACAGCAGACTACAGCAGACTACAGCAGACTACAGCAGACTACAGCAGACTACCAACATACAGCAGACTACATCAGACTACCAACATACAGCAGACTACAGCAGACTACCACAGACTACCAACATACAGCAGACTACATCAGACTACATCAGACTACCAACATATTGCAGACTACAGCAGACTACAGCAGACTACCAACATACTGCAGACTACATCAGACTACCACAGACTACCAACATACTGCAGACTACAGCAGACTACAGCAGACTACAGCAGACTACAGCAGACTACAGCAGACTACAGCAGACTACCAACATACAGCAGACTACATCAGACTACATCAGACTACAGCAGACTACAGCAGACTACAGCAGACTACAGCAGACTACATCAGACTACAGCAGACTACACAGCAGACTACAGCAGACTACAGCAGACTACCAACATACAGCAGACTACATCAGACTACAGCAGACTACAGCAGACTACAGCAGACTACAGCAGACTACAGCAGACTACAGCAGACTACAGCAGACTACAGCAGACTACCAAC
>JAWQFJ010016951.1:10000-22500 GCA_034096865.1 Theodoxus fluviatilis | reverse complement strand
TGTGATGGTGGTGGTGGTGGTTGTGATGGTGGTGGTGGTTGTAGGGGTGGTGATGACTGTTGGTGATTGTAGTGGTGGTGGTGGTGGTTGTAGTGGTGGTGGTGGTTGTAGTGGTGGTGGTGGTTGTAGTGGTGGTGGTTGTGATGGTGGCTGTGATGGTAGTGTGGTTGCAATGATGGTGGTGGTTGAGGTGATGGTGGTGGTTGTGATAGTGGTAGCAGAGGTGCTGGTGGTATGGTGGTGGTTGTAGTGGTGGTGATGGTGGTGGTGGCTGTAGTGGTGCTGGTGGTTGTAAAGGTGGTAGTGGTTGAGGTGCTAGTGGTGGTGGTGGCTGCAGTGGTGGTTGGGATAGTGAAAGCAGAGGTGCTGGCGGTATGGTGGTGGTGGTGAAGGTGCTTGTAGTGGTGGTTGTGATGGTGGTGTGATTGTAGACCTGTGGTAGTGGTTAAGGTGATGGTGGTGGTTGTGATAGTGGTAGCTGAGGTGCTGGTGGTATGGTGGTGGTGCTGGTGGTTGTAGTGGTGGTGGCAGTTGTAGTGGTGTGGTGGTTGTAGTGGTGTGGTGGTTGTAGAGGTGTGGTGGTTGTAGTGGTGTGGTGGTTGTAGTGGTGTGGTGGTTGTAGTGGTGTGGTGGTTGTAGTGGTGTGGTGGTTGTAGTGGTGTGGTGGTTGTAGTGGTGTGGTGGTTGTAGTGGTGTGGTGGTTGTAGTGGTGTGGTGGTTGTAGTGGTGTGGTGGTTGTAGTGGTGTGGTGGTTGTAGTGGTGTGGTGGTTGTAGTGGTGTGGTGGTTGTAGTGGTGTGGTGGTTGTAGTGGTGTGGTGGTTGTAGTGGTGTGGTGGTTGTAGTGGTGTGGTGGTTGTAGTGGTGTGGTGGTTGTAGTGGTGTGGTGGTTGTAGTGGTGTGGTGGTTGTAGTGGTGTGGTGGTTGTAGTGGTGTGGTGGTTGTAGTGGTGTGGTGGTTGTAGTGGTGTGGTGGTTGTAGTGGTGTGGTGGTTGTAGTGGTGTGGTGGTTGTAGTGGTGTGGTGGTTGTAGTGGTGTGGTGGTTGTAGTGGTGTGGTGGTTGTAGTGGTGTGGTGGTTGTAGTGGTGTGGTGGTTGTAGTGGTGTGGTGGTTGTAGTGGTGTGGTGGTTGTAGTGGTGTGGTGGTTGTAGTGGTGAGGGTCTTGGTTTCTTGGTGGAGGTGCTGTGCTGGTGTAGTCAGGTGGTAGTGGTGTCAGTGAAGTGATGGTGGTATGGTAATAGATGGATGGATGGATGGAGTTTTACGGCCTATCAGCCTTTGTAGGCTATATAAGGCCAAGCAAGAAAATCACTAGAAGAGTTCCAAGCAAGTGCAATTCAAGTCACGATGTCCCTATTTATTCGCCTCTTACGAATCGCGTAGGGAGACGCGGTGGGTCAATTCTTACCCCGAATCCATAGGGGGAGGTATGGCAATATTAGTGATGGTGTAGAAGTGGCAGTGTGGTGGTGGTGGTGGTAGAGCAGTGGTGGTGGTGTTAAAGCAGTGGTGGTGGTGGTATGGCAATGATGGTGGTGGTATGTTAGTGGTGGTGGTATGTTAGTGGTGGTGGTATGGCAGTGGTAGTGGGATGGTAGTGGTGGTGGTGGTACGGCAATGGTGGTGGTGGTATGTTAGTGGTGGTGGTATGGCAGTGGTAGTGGGATGGTAGTGGTGGTGGTGGTATGGCAGTGGTGGTGGTGGTAAACCAGTGGTGGTGGTGGTATGGCAGTGGTGGTATGGCAGTGGTGGTGGTGGTATGGCAGTGGTGGTAGTTGTGTGGCAGTGGTGGTGGTAAGCAGTGGTGGTGGTGGTGGTATGGCAATGCTGGTGGTGGTATGGCAATGCTGGTGGTGGTATGGCAATGCTGGTGGTGGCATGGCAATGCTGGTGGTGGTATGGCAATGCTGGTGGTGGTATGGCAATGCTGGTGGTGGTATGGCAATGCTGGTGGTGGTATGGCAATGCTGGTGGTGGTATGGCAATGCTGGTGGTGGTATGGCAATGCTGGTGGTGGTATGGCAGTGGTGGAGGTATGGCAGTGGTAGTGGTATGGCAGTGGTGGTGGTATGGCAGTGGTTGTGGTATGGCAGTGGTAGTGGTATGGCAGTGGTAGTGGGATGGTAGTGGTGTGTTTGTGGTGGTGATGGAAGTATTTGGTAGTGGTGATAGTGGTGGTGGTGTGGTGGTGGTGAAATTTGTTATGGTGATGGTATTGGTGGTGGTGATAGTGGTGGTACTAGAGCTGATGGATGGAGAATAAAAGGTGGAGGTAAAAGGAGACAACAAAAAGCCAGAGATAAAAGGAATTTCCCCCTGGAACTAAGACAAGCACCAGCAGTCCATTATGAATGAAGACCAAACAATGATTCAGCACAGTCGACTATCCCCCCTCCCCCCCCCCCCCCCCCCCCAGTGCAGATATAGGGAGTGCCCTGGCTGGCACTAGTGAAACACACCTGGGAAAATCCTTACTCCAGCAGTGCAACACTAATTCACTAAAGCCTGTGTAAAGGTCACTTAAACACACTTCATGACAAACTTTCTTCACAACGAGCATCCACACATGGGAAATAATAATGTCCATACAAACAGACCACCAGAAATCGTGCCTCATTTACATTCGGTGTGGGGGTGGGGGTGGGGGCAAAATTTCGCTCCAGCAGGGCAAGATTGATTCACGAAAGGTCAAATTAACACATTTACTGTAAGTACGTACCCACAACTAAGCAACCACGATTCCCACAACATTACACCACAAAAAAACATTGTGCATCCTCTACATTCAGGACGGGAAATAAGGGCAAATTCTCCCGCTAGCACGAATGAAAGAGTTGGATTATATTTGACGTGCCCGGTGTTGAGGTTGATGGACACACTACAAGTCTACAGCACTACGCGAGGTCTGCGGGTGTACATTCGGGCCACTGGAGTCGAAGTTAGAGCTAAGAAAATTTCTGATGATAGAGTAGCACGTGAGGGCTGATGTTGTTCCTAAAAATAAAACGGGTAACCCAGCAAAATTATTAATTCTCCACAATGCGTGACAAAATCACAACGAGCGATCCCTTTCCTTATCTCCGTGAGTGTGTGGGTGAGCGTGTGTGTGTGAAGCAGGCAGGATTGCCTGCCAGAATCAACCATGCAGACTTTACAGATCAAGGAAAAAACCTCACGGATCAACTCTAAGATTGCGACAGAGCTAACGTACCTGGTCCAGGGGTAATCCAGTGGTATTGGCAACAGGCAAGAGAAATTTGGATCCGACATAAAATTCGCCGTGTCGAACCATGTTGGCAGTGAGGGGTCACAATCCGCACAGTCTGTGGTGGCAAGCTCGCAAGAATCGGACAGAAGAGACACACGCTTGAAGCCACCAACGCATTAACCTGCACTGGACACGCGTGACTTCTTCCGTTGTGACGTTGTCCCAATGCTCTTGAGCGGAACCACAGCGAACTCGCCTAATATGGAGGACGTAAACAAATCATAGAAGTTAGAGTTACCTCCCTTGATCGATCTACAACTTCGCCGTTTTCACCTCTGGGGCGGTGATGCTGATTACGCCGATAAAGTTCTCATTAATGTAAGTTTTCGCTTCACTAGCAAACTCACTGAAGTAACCCTGGGGGTGAGGATTTACATTGTTAATGCTTCGGAGAGAAAGCCGGCCATACACCATAAATGTTAAAATGATCCGACTACATGGTACTGGCTGGTAGTAGTCTCTCGAGATAGATCTTGTTACTTCATATACACATTATTTTACCTGGTTGATTTGCAAACATAGGTATTTTTAACCATGGCATGTGTGTGTGTGTGTGTCTGGACCCATATTTTAGTCTCACCTTAACCCAGAGAGAGAGAGAGAGAGAGCCGGGGGGAGCAGGCAGGCTGAGAGAGAGGGGGAGGGGAGGCAGACAGAGAGAGCGACACACACACGCACACACACACACACACACACACACACACACACTCACATATACACACACAGAGAAAGACACACACACACACACAGAAACACACACACACACACACACACACACATACAGACTTACACACAGAAAAAAAACACACACAATGACAGACAGACAGACACACACACACACACACACACACACTCACACACACACAGACACACACACACACACACAGAGACACTCACACATACACACAGAAAGACACACACAGAAAGACACACACATACACACAGAAAGACACACACATACACACACATATATACACACAGAAAGACACAAAGACACAAACAAACACACACACACACACACACGCACAGAAAGACACACACACACACACGCAGACACACACGCACACACACACACAGACACACACACAGACACACAGAAAGACAAACACACACACACACACACACACACACACAAAGACAGACACACACACACACTCATACACACAGAAAGACACACACATACACACACTCATATACACACAGAAAGACACACACACACACACACAGAAAGACAGACACACACACACACACACATACACACACACACACACAAAGACATGCACACACAAAGACAGACACACACACACACACAGACGCACAGACACACATACAGAAAGACACACACACACACACACACAGAAACACACACACACATACACACATGTACACAGAAAGACACACACACACACACACACACACACACACAAAACAGACACACACACACATACACACATAAACAAACACACACACACATAAACACACGCACACACACACACACACACATACACACAGAAAGACACACACACAGACACACACACAGACACACACACACACACACATATACACACACGCGCGCGCAGACAGGCAAACAGCAGGGTGGGGTGGGAGGTTGGTACCTATGTATGTAATCTTTGTCCGATTGCAACCATGGTAGGAAACACTTTGCAATATAGTACGTGAGAGATTTACCCTCTTCCAATATTTCAAATTCCTACTGCATTTTGAATGTTATTTTAGGATCATTATGTTTAAACAAGAAGGGCAAAGCCCATACGACTCACATGATTGACCTTGGCCTTAACATGACATTGACCTTCATGTGACCTTCAAGGTCAAGGTCAAACAACTAAACCTAGCAATGACATCATACACTAAGAAATGCTTTACACATTTTTCCTACCAAAATACATGTGACCTTGACCCAAGGTCAAGGTCATCCAAGGTCATGCAACACAAAGCTGTTAATTCAAGACATACGAAGCACAATGGTGCTTATTGGCACTTTCTACCATGAGATATGGTCACTTTTAGTGGTTCACTACCCCATTTTGGTCACATTTCATAAGGGTCAAAGTGACCTTGACCTTGATGATATGTGACCAAATGTGTCTCTTGATGAAAGTATAATATGTGTACTACAATGCTATGAAGTTTGGATGAGTTATCTTCCATAGTTCAGGGTCAAGGTCACGTCAAAATATGTATACAATCCAACTTTAAAGAGCTCCTGTGACCTTGACCTTGAAGCAAGGTCAAGTCACTGTGTATTTTTTTGTACGCCTTGTCATCCTACACTATCATGCCAAATTGGGTGTTGATAGACTTAATAGTCTCCTAGAAAAATCCAACGTTAAAGTTTTTTACGGATTAAAGGACGCCCGGTCTGCCCGGACGCCCGGACGGACGCCTGGACACGCGGATGGACGACACAGGTGACCTAGTATGAAAGTATAACATGTATACTACAATGTTATGAAGTTTGGAAACGTTATCTGTCATAGTTCAGGGTCAAGGTCACTTCAAAATATGTGTACAATCCAACTTTAAAGACCTCCTGTGACCTTGACCTTGCAGCAAGGTCAATCAAACCGGTATCAAAAGATAGGGATTACTTTGCCCTATAGACCATATATAGGTCAGATATCCAATCTCAAAAACGTCAGAGAAAATTGGGAAAATGTGAAAAATGGCTGTTTTTTAGATACCATTTATGGCCCCTGCGACCTTGACCTTGAAGCAAGGTCAAGTCACTATGTATGTTTTTTGAGGCCTTGTCATCATACACCATCATGCCAAATTGGGTGTTGATAGGCTTAATAGTCTCCGAGAAAAATCCAACGTTAAAGTTTTTCACGGACGCCCGGACGCCCGGATGCCCGGACGCCCGGACGGACGACACGGGTGAGTACATAGACTCACTTTTGCTTCCCATGTGAGTCAAAAAGTCAGGGTTGCTATCACACGCTTCAGATTGGGTTGCAATGACCTCAGAGTAAACGCAAGGTCAAAGGTTAAAATGACATAGACTTGCATTGTCCATTTTGTGAGGAGGATGAAACTGAAACTCATTTTTTACTTAAATCCCATGCATATAATGATCTCAGAAAAAGTATCATTCAAGATATATATGTCCAAAAATGGGTTTGCTTGCGTGTCCAACTTAATCACAGGTCACGAAATACGAAAACGAAAGACGTCGCAATGTTTGTATTTTATGCTTTTAAACGTCGAGGAAATAAATTGTTGCAGAGATAGCGGATTCGTGTGTTTGTCTAATTAATGTTGCAGTCTTTCGTTTACGAAGCAACCAAACCTGCAATCATCCTTGAAAACATTTCTATAGATATCAAATCAACTGTACAGAGAATTTACAAGTGTTGTAATCAATATCCGACATGCAGGGTATTGATTGCGGAATGAATGCTCCTCACACTTTTAGGGCATTCACTTTCGTTTGTAAATTTATCTCTCGGTGTGTGTGTTTTTTTGGGGGTGAAGTGTGTGTGTGTGTTTTGGTGTGTGTGTGTGTTTTGGTGTGTGTGTGTGTGTGTGTGTGTGTGTGTGTGTGTGTGTGTGTGTGTTTCATTGCTATGCTATTAAAGCTTGTAAATAGAGAATAATATCAGATGGGTTGTCGGCTCAATAAAGATCTATCAATCTCTCTCTCTCTCTCTCTCTCTCTCTCTCTCTCTCTCTCTCTCTCTCTCTCTCTCTCTCTCTCTCTCTCTCTCTCTCTCTCTCTCTCTCTCTCTCTCTCTCTCTCTCTCTATCTCTCTCTCCCTCTCTCCCAAGTTGTAGAAAATGAAAGAGCATCTTCTAAAATCTAAGAGAAGATGGTACATTATTCTGATTATGACTGGTGTCGAACGATAGAAGAAAACAGTAGATATTTCGTCTACAGACAGTTCGAAACTGTTAATGAGCAAGAGCCATTTTTAAATGCTATGGACAAGAAAGCCTTCATTGATGTCTGGATACGGTTTCGATTTGGAATCAGTATAAAAAAATTCACAGACACAATCCCAAACCCACTCGAATAGTTGCCCAACGTGCGTGGAAGGGAAAGAAAACGAAGTACAATTCCTACTCCACTGGAAAAAGCTTCTGGAGATGGACCACACTAGTGGAGTCGTCCGAGGAGAGGGGTGTGGGAAAGACAGCCACACTAATGAACTCGTCCGAGGAGAGGGGTGTGGGAAAGACGGCCAAGCTGGCGGGCGACACAAGCTAGCGGGCCACAGCATCTGACTGGCAAATGATCTAGGACGGTTGATCCGCTGTGAATTCGCAGTGATTCACACATATGACAACATAATATGAAAATTTGAAGAAAAACATTCTCGTGAAATCACAGCGAACCAGATGCTGCGGCCCGCCAGCTTGGCTGTCTTTCCCACACCCCTCTCCTCGGACGAGTCCACTAGTGTGGCCCGTCTCTGGAAGCTTTTCCTCCCACAATCCTGCTTTGTATGAACTAAAAGAGAAATGCTTGACGCCGATCCCTCATCTCGATGTAAATGGATGGATGGACGGACGGACGGACGGACGGACGGGTGGATGGATGGGTGGGTGGGTGGGTGGATGGATGGATGGATGGATGGATGGATGGATGGATGGACGGACGGACGGACGGACGGGTGGATGGATGGATGGATGGATGGATGGATGAATGGATGGGCGGATGGATGGATGGAAATAGGGATTGCAGGAAGGAAGGGCGGACGGATGGACAGATGGCTGGATGGATGGGCATAAGAATGGAAGGAAGGACGGACGATTGGCCAGACGGATGGACAGACGGATGGATGAATGGATGGATGGATGGATGGATGGATGGATGGATGGATGGATGGATGGATGGACGGATGGATGGCTGTTTCGCGGGATCAGCCTTTGCAGGATGTGTAAGGCCACCAATCACAATAAATCATCAGAGCTGATCAGAATACGAGCAATAATTCACGGTTCCCTACATTTGAAGACAATCGACCCTTACAAGAAAGCAGGGGGACGCGGTGGGTCAATTCCTACCACCAACCTACGAGGGAATCTGTCAGAGAGGAGTGAATAAAGGTGTTGTTTTATATAGCGTCTTCTCGACCATGTCTGGGGATCAAGTCGCTTTATACATTACCCCCTCATCATCGGGCTGCTTGATCAATCAGTCACTGACACGCGATGACAAACACAGTCACAGACTAGACGCGCGCGCACACACACACACACACACACACACACACACACACACACACACACACGCACACACGCACACACACACACACACACACACACACACACACACACACACACGCGCACACATATCCGCTCACTCACTGTCTCATACACATTCAACGCACACACACACACACCCGCACGCGCGCACAAACACACACACGCGCGCTCGCTCGCGCGCGCACTCACACACACGAGTCCCTGCATGTATGCACATGTGTGAGCGGTTACTCGCATGTCTGTGTGTAAGTGTTGTGTGTGTGTGTGTGTGTGTGTGTGCGCGCGCACACATTTTCCTCTATCTGATTCATGATATGTACACTTCATCAAATCCAGTATCGTTGTAACCAGAAGCATTGCGTGTGTCACAGCAGTTCTTTGTGCACACGCTGTATCAGCACTGATGGCTCCAGACAGTGAATTGTTCACCTTTACCAATATCATCCAACATATCTTGGGCTATTGTACTTGTTCTAAGACAGACTTATTCGACCTGTCGGATCTGCGCTATATACATCTGATAACTCAATCATCCGAGCAGTTCACACATTAAATTACGCTACGGTGGAGGGTGTGTGCGGGCTATGCATTGTTTTCAGGGCTGTATGTAATCGTTCATGGTTTTTCGAAAAGTTCGTAAATGTAATGCAATGAGAGACAATGTCACGCTCGATCATTTCGATAAGAAATGAGTGGAAGATTATTTTTTATGCAAACCAGTTTCCGAAAATGGACAAGCTTTCCTGGTTTTTGTTCGCGTACATTGATAGCCAAATAGGCATAGTAAATCCGATGACAAGGAGAATATAGACCTACCCTGTTTTCCTCAACGTAACTGGCATAATAATCGCCACAATAAAGGTGAAGATACAGGTGCTTATCTATATATATCGCAATTTTTTACCCACTGATTGATGCTCAAACCGCACACCTTTACCCCCTGATCATCGGGCTACCCTCATTGTCACCTCAGCAACACTTCAAGAAACCAGACTGCGAACGAACGCCCCGTAGATAGTTTTCACAATTTTTCAGTTCACTCCTCACAGATACCCGATTTACTCCTGGGTGAGATAAGCAAAGGGAGTGAAGCACTTGTTCAAGGATGCAGCTCTGGGATCCGGGCACTTTCGAACGCGGTACCCATTATCTGCAAGCAACTGCAGGTCAAGCGACCTCACCACTGCAGTATACAGAGCCTCGTTGTCTAGTTGGTATTGCTAGTGCCTCTGTTGTGGCTGGTGGGGACGGTGTAGCTGCTGCTGATTGTTGTTGTTGTTTTTGTTGTCGTTGCTGCTGCTGCTGCTGCTTACAGCAGTGATAGTGGCGGTGGTGTTGGTTGGTGTTGCTGCTGCTTCTATAGTTGCTGCAGTTTCTGCTGATGCTGTTGTTGTTGCTGCTGCTGCTTACAGCAGTGATGGTGGTGACAGTGTTGGTTGGTGTTGCTGCTGCTGCTGATGCTTACAGCAGTGATGGTGGTGACAGTGTTGGTTGGTGTTGCAACTAGTTCTATTGTTGTTGCAGTAGTTGCTGCTGCTGTTGCTATTGTTGTTGTGGCAACTAGTTCTATTGTTGCTGCAGTAGTTGCTACTGCTGTTGCTGTTGTTGTTGTTGCTGCTGCTGCTGCTGCTGCTGCTTACAGCAGTGGTGGTGCTGCTGCTGGTGGAAATGGCAATTGCTATTCCTTATGATGACAATGTTTTATGTGGGTTGGGGGTAAGAATAGACCCACCACGTCTCCCTACACGATTCACGATTGGTGGAAGGCGAATGACAAGCGAAATTAAGGCTTGACTTACTCTAACTAGCCCTAATGATTATGTAGTCAAAGGCCTTTCATAGTCTGAGGAAGATGATAGGCCGAAAAGCCTCATTCATTCATTCATTCATTCATTCATTCATTCATTCGTTCATTCATTCATTCATTCATTCATTCATTCGTTCGTTCATTCATTCATTCATTCATTCATTCGTTCGTTCGTTCGTTCGTTCGTTCGTTCATTCATTTGTTCGTTCGTTCATTCATTCGTTCATTCATTCATTCATTCATTCATTCATTCATTCATTCATTCATTCATTCATTCATTCATTCATTCATTCATTCGTTCATTCGTTCATTCATTCGTTCGTTCGTTCATTAATTTGTTAATTTATTCGTTCATTCATTCATGGCGAATGACGGCAAAAATTTAGTCAGTGTTGTTGCTTCACAGTGGTGATGGTAGTGGTTGGTTGGTGGTGGTTGGTTGGTGGTTGGTGGTGGTTGGTGGTGGTTGGTGGTGGTTGGTGGTGATTGGTTGGTGGTTGGTGGTGGGTGGTTTGTGGTTGGTTGGTGAGTGGTCGGTGGTTGGTGGTTGTTGGTTGGTGGTTGAGGGTTGGTGGTGGTTGGTTGGTGGTTGGTGGGTGGAGGTTGGTGTTTGATGGTGGGTGGGTGGTGGGTGGGTAGGTAGTGGTGGTGGGTGGTGGTGGTGGGTGGTGGGTGTGGGTGTGGGTGGTGAATGGTTGTTGGTGGTTGGTGGTGAGTGGTGGGTTGTGGTGGGTGGTGGTGGGTGGTGGGTGGTGGGTGGTGGTTGGTGGGTGGTGGTGGGTGGTGGGTGGTGGTGGGTGGTGGTGGGTGGTGGGTGGTGGTTGATGGTGGTGATGCTGGGCGAAACTGTTGAAGATCAAAGAATGGGTAAAAAGTCACTTTACGCTCGTACAGAAGCAATCCACTCATCTGTATGGTTGGTGGTGGTGGTTGTGGTGAGAGAGGATGGTCGTGTGGCGATAACAATAGCGGTAATACAGGTGGTGGTGACAATGATGGTGGTGTAGCGATAGCAATAGTGGTTTAGGTGGGGGTGACAGTGGTGGTGGTGTGGCGATAGCAATAGTGGTTTAGGTGGTGGTGACAGTGGTGGTGGTGTGGCGATAGCAATAGTGGTGGTTTAGGTGGTGGTGACAGTGGTGGTGGTGTGGCGATAGCAATAGTGCTTTAGGTGGTGATGACAGTGGTGGTGGTGTGGCGATAGCAATAGTGGTTTAGGTGGTGGTGACAGTGGTGGTGGTGTGGCGATAGCAATTGCGGTGGTACAGGTGGTGGTGACAGTGGTGGTGGTGTGGCGATAGCAGTAGTGGTGGTTCAGGTGGTGTGGCGATAGCAATAGTTGTGGTTCAGGTGGTGGTGACAGTGGGTGGTGGTGACAGTGGGTGGTGGTAACAGTGGTGGTGGTGTGGCGATAGCAGTAGTGGTGGTTCAGGTGGTGGTGACAGTGGTGGTGGTGTGGCGATAGCAGTAGTGGTTCAGGCGGTGGTGACAGTGGTGGTGGTGACAGTGGTGGTGGTGGCAGTGGTGGTGGTGACAGTGGTGGTAGTGACAGTGGTGGTGGTGGCAGTGGTGGTGGTGACAGTGGTGGTGGTGACAGTGGTGGTGGTGACAGTGGTGGTGGTGGCAGTGGTGGTGGTGACAGTGGTGGTGGTGACAGTGCTGGTGGTGACAGTGGTGGTGGTGGCAGTGGTGGTGGTGACAGTGGTGGTGGTGACAGTGGTGGTGGTGACAGTGGTGGTGGTGACAGTGGTGGGGGTGACAGTGGAGGTGGTGACAGTGGTGGTGGTGTCAGTGGTGGTGGGGACAGTGTGGTTAGGATTGAAATGATTGTGTTGGAAGACGTATTGTCAGCGCTTGTAGAGGTGGTCACGTTGCACTTTCTGTTGTTGTTGTTGTTGTTGTTGTTGTTGTTGCCACTTTCACAATTATTTTAAGCTCATCAGCCAGCGATTCCAGCTGATAAAAGGAGCATTGAGCGGTGGTGGTGGTGGTAGTGGTAGTGGTGGGTGTGGGTGTGGGTGTGGGTGGTGGTGATGGTTTGTGGTGGGTGGTGGGTGATGGTTGGTGGAGGGTGGTGGATTGTGGGTGGTGGGTGGTGGGTTGATGGTGGTAGTGGTGGTGGTAGTGGTTGGTGATTGGTGGAGGTTGGTGGTGGTGGCACCTATTGAACCATAGTTGTTGTAATGGTTGTATAG
>JAWQFJ010016951.1:0-5000 GCA_034096865.1 Theodoxus fluviatilis | reverse complement strand
TCTTTCTGTCCGTCCAGCCGTCCTCTCTCTCTCTCTCTCTCTCTCTCTCTCTCTCTCTCACTTCCGGCGTGCTCACCTCGGCAGCAGGACGTGTTTACGTCGCTCTCCTGAATTTCCGCCGGTAGAGGTGTAAGAGTGGTAGAAACATGCCAGTAACTGGTCTTCCAGCTGCATTGGAGGTTATGCTCTCCACTCTTCTAGACACCGAGACCATGTCCTCGTTTAAAGTTTTTGGAGAGCGGGATGCCACTGTCATGGTGTTGCGATTCAAGTCCCAGGCCGGCCAGCCCGCTTCCTTCAAGTTCAATGGTGCGACAAACAGCTGGAGAAGAAAACCTCCTGCCCAACTGCGCAGAGACCAGCAGAGACGCAACAAGGACAGAGGCACCAACTTTGACAACACTGGTGAGCAAGCTTCATCGAATTTTTATCCTTCAACTGCTTGCTCCGTTTCCACTCAATGTGATTTGGCCTCATTTCCTGCGTCCACCATGCCCGCTGCACGATACTCCGCGACACCACTGAGCGCACGTGAAAAGCCTGCAGACAAGTGTGTAAGCCCTGTGAGTCGGCCAACGGTCGACACATCAGCTTTCGACGAGATATGCACAGTCTCGTCGGCGGTTAGTGGGGAAGCAGCTCCAGAGAAGTCTGAACACTCTGATTACGTGAAGCAGATGATTGATCGAATTCTCCAGCCATCCCGAGACAAGTGGCGGCGTGAAGAAGAGGAGGCAAGGGCGGTAGAATGTGCTGGCTCTGAGGCAAATGACGCATGTGTTGACACTCTCACCACTAGAAGCGTTTCGTCGCAGCCGGCAATACCTTCGACTGCATGTGTCTCAACCCATGTGCAGCACAGCAGTGTGAGTGCAGCCACTCTGCCAGCCAAGCGAGGGGAAGCTGCGACCCATGCCCATCCACCCCGTCGTCGGCAGCAGCCCTGGCGCTCCAAGAAGAAGTAGGGCCTTATGGACTTGAAGAACAGTGACTTTTCGCTTCACGCGTCCCGGTTAACAAGACTTATTGAAGTCTTGATTTCCCCTTCCCCTTCCCCTTCCCCACCCCCACCCCCACCCCCACCCCCACCCCCACCCCCACCCCCACCCCGACCTGTTTCGTTGTTTGAGATGTTGGTTCGGTAAACATTTGTAATGGGCCGGTGGCCCGAACAAATAAAATGTTTCGTTCGTTCGTTCGTTCTCTCTCTCTAATAATAATAATAATAATAATAATAATAATAATAATAATAATAATAATAATAATAATAATAATAATAGATCACTTTTATAACGCGCAATACTCCCACACAGTGAGACTCAAAGCGCCTAAAAAAAAGAAAGAAAAGAAAATAGAAATCACAAAACACACAATAGGAATGTAAATGAAAGTAATAAACATCAAGGTAAGAGAAACAAAGATGAAAAGCAGATGATATAAAACAACACAGCAACACAAACCAGACATTCAGTCAACATTCATACAGACGAAAAAAAACACACAACAAAACAAAACAAACAGTTTATACAGATATGTACAATGCTAACGGTTCTCAGGAAGCAGTCAGGCCCTAGGGGCACTAAACAGAAAAAGCTTTACGGAAAAAATGGGTCTTGAGGTTAGATTTGAAGGAAGGAAGAGAAGTGATGCCACGGAGAGATGACGGCAGAGCATTCCAGACAGAAGGTGCTTGAAAGTGAAAGGATCTCTGGCCAAAGGATTTGGTGGTGGTTTTAGGTTTGCAGAGAAGTTTTTCAGAGCCTGAGCGGAGAGAGCGAGAGGGTTGGTAGATCTGAAGAAGAGATGAGAGATAGGGCGGCAGAGTTCCGTCAAAGCAACGGAAGGCGAGAGTGGCGAGTTTGTACTGGATCCTGTACTCAACAGGAAGCCAGTGGAGTTTCATGAAAAGAGGGGTGACATGTGTTCTCTTGGATTTTCTCTGTCTCTCTCTCTCTCTCTCTCTCTCTCTCTCTCTCTCTCTCTCTCTCTCCTCTCTCTCTCTCTTTCTCTTTCTCTTTCTCTCTCTCTCTCTCTTTCTCTCTCGCTCTCTCTTTCTCCCCCCCCCCTCTCTCTCTATCTTTCTCTCTCGCTCTCTCTCTTTCTCTCGCTCTCTCTCTCTCTTTCTCTTTCTCTCTCTCTCTCTCTCAATTAAGTTATATTGGCATTAAGAAATTTAGAGACGTCTTCGTTCGTTTTAGAATGGGTAATAATGAACTAAAAAACAATGTACAAACAAAAACGGAAATAAACACTGAAAGGTCATGTCCATTCGGTAGTGAAACTGAAGATGAAAGGCACTTTATGTTGCAATGCCCTATGTATAAAGATCTTAGACAAAGATACCTATCTCCATACTTGCTATGGTCCAGAAACAATGTGTCATTTTTGATAGACGGGCGAGACAAGGAGAAATCCCGTAACTCGGCAATGTTTATTTATTATGGTTTGAAACTTCGTGATGAAAAAATGCTGGAAGTATCAGAAGACAGCGATGTAGACATGACAAGAACGGATGAAGTAGTTTCCACCCATTAGAATACTAACACTTTTTACCTGAATGTTATGGCATGCTACTGTCTATGCTATCACGAGATTTTTATTGTAATTGGCACGTGCAATTGCTGATTGAGATAAATCCACGCATAAATCTGTACATAGACTATCAGGCCTGTATGGTCCAATTTTAATCAGCAGTAAGGCTTTTTACCTGTACATAACACTATCAATTTTAACTTTGAATTGTTACCAGACAGATTTCCTTTTGTCCATAATTATAATCCTCATTCCTACGTTTTTGTAAGTAATTGGTTCTGTAATAACGTAATGATATCATATGATTCGTATTTCAACTTTTTCCTTTTTACTCCTTATTGCCATATGATGATCTCATATACGAGTTATTGATGTTGTACAATCATGTCGGGTCGTCGGCCGAAATAAAAACCGCTGGCGCTGAACCTCCAGGTTTTGGCACACACAAAAAATTGGGTTCAAACCCACAATCTCTTGAGAAAAGAGGGGGGTGAAAACACACACAAAAACACAAAAAACAGGTCGGGTTCGAAAAAAGTTTCAGCGCGGATTCGAATCCGTTCACGCATGACCTAACGTTACAATTGTCCAGCGCTTTACCATCTGAGCCATTCATTTGGCAACTGACGTTACTACGTGTTTGTAAAGGAATTATAACGTTCTTTTCTGTAAACTCCCTCGCTTCATATTTTGCACTGTAAATTGTATAAAAATGGATGATAGTTCATGAAATTTGAGTGGTCTTGTACATTTTAGGATACTTAAGGTCTATTTCTGCCAAGTTTATTATCGATTCACTGCCATTAGGCCAAGCCAACAGACTACCAGTACCAAGTTGTTGCGCTTAAGTCAGGACAGACAGAACGAACGAACGAACTTTATTTTACAAGGGTAGGAATTAGGCAGTATTGCCTTTCTTACTTACATTCAGCCCTTGAGGCAAAATATTCAAATGTGGTAAGAGAGAGAGAGAGAGAGAGAGAGAGAGAGAGAGAGATACAGAGAGAGAGACAGAGAGAGAGACAGAGACAGAGAGAGAGACAGAGAGAGAGGGTGGGAGGGGAGCTGGGAAAAGGGGAGGAAGGGAAGAGAGAATGAGAGTAAGATGGTGGGTGGGAGAGAGAGAGAGAGAGAGAGAGAGAGAGAGAGAGAGAGAGAGTGAGAGAGAGAGAGTGAGAGAGAGAGGGAGAGAGAGAGAGAGAGAGAGACAGAGAGAGAGAGACACAGAGAGAGACACAGAGAGAGACAGAGAGAGAGACAGAGAGAGACAGAGAGACAGAGAGAGACAGAGAGAGAGAGTGAGAGAGAGAGAGGGGGGGGAAGCTGGGAAAAGGGGAGGAAGGGAAGAGAGAATGAGAGTAAGAGGGTGGGTGGGAGAGAGAGAGAGAGAGAGAGAGAGAGAGAGAGAGAGAGAGAGAGGAGAGAGAGAGAGAGAGAGAGAGAGAGAGAGAGAGACAGAGAGAGAGACAGACACAGAGAGAGAGAGAGAGACAGAGAGAGAGTGAGAGAGAGAGAGGGGGGGGGGAGGGAAGCTGGGAAAAGGAGAGGAAGGGAAGAGAGAATGAGAGTAAGAGGGTGGGTGGGAGAGAGAGAGAGAGAGAGAGAGAGAGAGAGAGAGAGAGAGAGAGAGAGAGAGGGAGGGAGAGAAAGAGGGGGGGAGGGGAGCTGGGAAAAGGGGAGGAAGGGAAGAGAGAATGAGAGTAAGAGGGTGGGTGGGAGAGAGATCGAGAGAGATCGAGAGAGAGAGAGAGAGAGAGAGACAGAGAGAGAGACAGAGAGACAGAGAGACAGAGAGAGAGAGACAGAGAGAGAGTGAGAGTAGCCATAAGTACTGATCAAAAGATCAGATAAAGGCCTCGCAGCCTAAGACATCTGAGGACATATCTATCTATCTAAATTAATTCTCCTATAAACTGTCCTCGCAAATGACGTCACGTTATTGATGACGTCGCACATGTTGGAATTTCGCCATTCCTCCCCAGGTGTTTCGAAATTCTTCTGGCATATAGGATCGAAAATCTCCTCGCAAATGACGTCACTTTATTCGACGTCAAATGATAACGTCACAGAGTTTGCAAAATGGAGTCTGTTGAATCGTTTTCATTAAAACACCAAAATGTAAAAAAGTCACTTTCTTTTCAAACCTCGATTCTGAAAATTTGATAATATTGAATGGGACCTAACTTCCAGTCAGTGTGCAAAATCTCAAGGAAATCCGTCCAGTAGTTTTTGAGATATAGGCCGTGGAGACGGGACAGACACACAGACACACACACAGACAGACTAATAAAAACCGCTGGCGCTGAACCTCCAGGTTTTGGCATTAAAAACCCCCCAATACAGCTGCGAGGGCCTTCAGTAAACCTGGAGGGAAAAAAATCGAATACAGGACGTTTCGTACCCTAGTCGTTGTGCACCTCATTTAGTCGATTCGTACCTTTTCTACTCTAACCCTAACTCTAACCCTA
>JAWQFJ010016950.1:50000-56035 GCA_034096865.1 Theodoxus fluviatilis | reverse complement strand
CTCCGTCTGTCTGTTTTATCTGTCTGTCTGTCTGTCTGTCTGTCTGTCTGTCTGTCTGTCTGTCTGTCTGTCTGTCTGTCTGTCTGTCTGTCTGTCTGTCTGTCTGTCTGTCTGTCTGTCTGTCTGTCCGTCTGTCTGTCTGTCTCTCTCTCCTCTCCCTTTGTCTCTATCTCTGACTGTCTCTCTGTTTCTCTCTGTCTCTGTTTCTCTCTCTCTCATTCTCTCTCTCTCTCTCTCTCTCTCTCTCTCTCCCTCCCTCACTCTCTCCCTCCCTTTGTCTCTGTCTCTGTTTCTCTCTGTCTCTGTTTCTCTCTCATTCTCTCTCTCTCTGTCTGTCTCTCTCTCTCTCCCTCTCTCTCTCTCTCTCATCTCCCTTTGTCTCTATCTCTGTCTGTCTCTCTGTCTCTGTTCTCTCTCTCTTCTTCTCTGTCGTTCTCTCTCTTTCTGTCTCTCTCTCTCTGTATTTCTCTGTCTGTCTGTCTCTCTCTTTCCTCTCTCTCTCTCTCCCTCTCCCTCTCTCTCTCCCCTCTCCCTTCCCCTCTCCCTCCCACTCTCCCTCTCCCCCCCCCTCTCTCTCTCTGTCTTTGTCTCTCTCTCTCTCTCTCTCTCTCTCTCTCTCTCTCTCTCTCTCTCTCTCTCTCTCTCTCTCTCTCTCTCTTTCTCGTACCATCCTCTCATCTACATATATCTATGGCACATTGTATAGTATGAGCGAGGCAACAGGTGACTCATACGTCAGACTAATACTAAATGTTACAAATGACACATGAAAGTGGCGTTGATCGATAGTTATGTCAAGATGCCTCGCTCCTTTTTATATGCTGTTCTACTTTGATGACTTGACTAAAATATCTACTTGACGAAAGAAATATGTTTCCAAGAATTGACGTCATACCTGTTTGACATATACATACAAGCTCAAATTATGTCCAACTCTTCGTCAAACACTCGTGTTCTTTATGGACGCCTTCCGTCTATTGGCATGATTCAACCTTTACAGGTTAGGCAGGGACGGACGAGGGAGGGAGTGTTCTGGGGTTTCCAGAAACCCCCCCCCCCCCAACAGCCAAAGAAAAAATGTTTTACTTTGAGTGTCAATTTTTGGGGTATTCTTCAGTAACAAAATCTGCTGCCTGAAACTGGCAATGATCATCATCAGAATGCACCAGATTGCACCATTTTGCATCCTGGTTTTTAAATTTGTCCGGGGGATCATGCCCCCGGACCCCCCTCCCTTCCTAAAAAAAAGGTTGGAAACCACCACCCACCCCCACCCCCCAAATGAACTGATCCGCCCCTGTTAGGTTATCTTTTTATCCAGCACTGCCTGTGCATGGATTCACCTGACCCCAAATGAGGACGCCATTTTCAGTCATGCAAGTAGAGAGAGGTCAGTGCCCTTGGCCGCACACTGCTGAATGTAGGTACATGGGAGTGCAACAGTCGCACGACCTTCTTGGAGGGAATGTGTCACAACGTCTTTGGCACTGTGCCATCTGATAGATGAGGAGATGCCTGATTTGGTGCTCAAAGTCATTAGCACTAGTGTCTGGCAAGGAAACACACTATCCTGCTATGGAAGAACATATTGTAATAAGAGTGTTTTATTTACGTATACATGTATATAGATGAACTGTGTTGAGCACCAGTGTTTTGCACAGGGACTGAATGCTGCAAATCAGTGGCTCGTGAACGCTCAATATACTGGTACGATTTAGAAACAAATTCAACTCCAGAAGAGGAAAGTTTCCAGACTCATCCAGGACAACACATATGCACATATACACATGCACACACACGCGCGCGCGCGCGCGCACACACACACACACACAGTGCACAAACACACTCACGCACGTATACATGCACGCACGCACGCACGCAGACACACGCGCGCACTCACACACACACACACACACACACACACACACACAAACAAAAACACACAAACACAAACACAAACACACAAACACAAACACACAAACACAAACACACACACAAACACATGCACACACACAAACACAATAACACACACATACATGCGCGCGCGCGCACACACACATATGCACACACACATGCACACATATGTATACACTTACACATGCAATGCCATCAGAAATGATCCCAAGGCAACGACAGAGACGTGGTTCATATACATGTAGGCACCGCTTGCCAAAATAAGCAATGAAATAGTGGAGACGAGATGTCATAGAAGCAGACAACTAAATCCGGTAGCGACCTCACAAAAATTCGTGATTAAATCGTATAATACTGCTAGGAATGAAACATATACACGACAGAAGAAGCATGAATGAGTTACTCCTGTTTGAAGATTCCAAGGAGTTTCTGCTGAATGTAGTGCCTGCTGAGGAATGTGCAGCTGGAGTGGAAGGCACTTCAGACAGTGAGGTGAAATATTCATCTCCGGGAATGAGTTACGTTGCAAAATCAAGTACAGTACGTGGATGGAGTTAGATGCACATGCTTAGGTACAATTCCCAGGATTTTGCTTCTGTGGCTGTACTCTTCGATGCAAATAAAGTTAGTGGAATGGGATGTTGGGAGTGGGGACAAAACTTCCCATTTGTCTTGCAGTGTCAGTGCATGCTGATTCACACCAGCGTATCGCAATGGATGGATGAATGGTATTGTATAGCCTATCAGCCTGTATAGGCTATGTAAGGACGTTTAAGCGTGAAAATCACTAGAATAGTATAGAGCAAGCGCATATCAAGTCACGATATCCCTATTTATTCGCCTCTAAATGAATCGCGTAGGTAGACACTGTGTTGGGTTATTCTGACCCCCAACCCACAGGGAGCGCACCACCGTGGTGTCCGAGTGGCTATCTTCTACAGTGCTAAGGTTGTTAACCAGTGCAAGTTCAAGTCCTGTGAGCAAGGTTGGGAGAGAAACATTTCTCAGCGGCGAGGATGAAGCAACGTCAGACAGCATCGTGCAATATGGGAATTGGAACCACATGACTGAGACATAGGTTTCACTGGAGCCGATCCTACCATTTTGCATGGAAATATAAAGTGTTGCTATTCGATACACATAAACATAGCAAGAAGGCCTTTCCAGGGGGTTGCTAGCTTGTTCAGAATCTCATTATACCCTTGTCGTGTCTTTCCTAAACATTCCACTTTTACAGCCATCATGTCGGACGGCGAGCAGAGAGAGGCGTTAAAGAAAGTGGAAGAAACAACTTCTCCGTTTATAATACAGTAGTTGCCGCTTATTAAAAACAAATTGGGACCGAGAAAAGTGTTTTTAATAAGCGGCGTTTTTATTAACCGATTGCGTGTTGAACATGTCCATCAGTAACGATGTAAATCCGGACCGGACCAACTGTATTTAATAAACGGCTGTTTTTATTAACCGCGTTTTTTTATAAGCGGCGACTACTGTACTAGGGACTTTCTGTTATAGGTACAGTGCGAATCAAAGAATGCTGATTCAATGTTAAATAAACTAACATATTCATTTTCTGGAGTCTTGCCGATTTGGGAACACATCGTTATCTCAACGCGATAAAAACAAAATTCTTCTTTTTGCAATGCTCTTGGTCTGTCTTGTTACAATATCAACTCCGAATAACATACGACAACTACGACAATGAACAAAGTAGTTTTTTATAGCATGGGCCAATGAATAAAATGAGTCCCCCTGGAGCATGTCATCTTTGCTTGCCAAACATGCAATGGGGATTCACCCTTGCCTGTGGCGAACTAAATGCGGCATGGCTGTATCCAGCAACAGACAGAGAATGGTTTTCATCTCACACAGTTCTCACATGACAAAGCGTAGGTCCTCGTATCGATTTTGTCTTGCGTGTCTGATGTCCAGCTAAAAAGGACTTGAATCATTCGGGCTAACCGTGGTCTCAAGGACATGGCATTTGTAGCTTGAGACGTGTGGGTGTCAACGCATTCGGACAAAGGGACTGAAACGAAGACCTAGCGATGTTGGTTAGCTTAGAAAACTGAAAATGGCTGCATCTCCAAACCACGCATTCCCCAAGAAAAATTCCCAACAAGGAACATTCAATCACAAAATCACTAAATTTGATTTCAAGCAATTCAAACTTACACATACTGAGTTTTTCAACAAAGAGCTGTGGAAAAAGAAAAGTAAAGAAAACCATTGGTCTCATTGTGGCCAAGTGGTTAGCGAGCCTGACTTGCTGTCGCTTGCGGCTAATGGTTTCGGCGTCCGAAGCTGCACAAATTCTGGAGCTGCATCTTCATTAAGCAAGGTGCCTTACTCACATTGCTACTCCCCTCCCAGGAGTAAAGCTGGGGATCTCTGAGGGTAGCGATTAACATGTGTACGCAGCCGTGAGCCAGCTGTTGGATTTCTCCCCCAAAAGTGGAGTTGTTGCTGGCAGCTAAGTGAGTGTGTCTGGACTGTCTGTCAATGTGTTTGAGGTCAGGGGCAAGAGAGGGATTGATAGAGCAGTTCGGTGATTCTAGGAAAAGGGAAAAGTGGTTTGAAACTCAGACATGGGTGATACGTCGCAGCATAAAACCACACCTTTGCCTTTTACCTTTTATCATGGGATTATTGTGTCGTTCAACATTTCGCGACCACTGTTCACTTCAAGACGTGTGTCCGTTAGGTAAGAACTTTGTTGAATCCGCCTTGGTCATTATAGCTACTGCAAGCTGTTGGTCTAAGCAAATTGGCCCTCAGGCTAATGTTCATTCATTCCCATTCATTAGTTGATGGGTAAAGCTTCATATCTGATTGAGAATGGATAGTTGTTGATGGACTGGTCAGTCAGTAGCTTGCATGCCAATAGCTTAGAACTAGTAAACAAGCTTGGGGTCTAAGTGACCGAAGGTCAGCATGCTCTTGGGGGGACATGACCTAGAAATTCAACGGTTCAGAGGGCGTGTAAAAGTCATAGCTAGTCCTTAGCAGGCTTTACTCACTCACTCACACACACACACACACACACACACACACACACACACACACACACACACACACTGTCAGTCAGTCAGTCTGTCTGTCTGTCTGCCTGTCTGCCTGCCTGCCTGCCTGCGTGCCTGTCTGTCTGTCTGTCTGTCTGTCTGTCTGTCTGTCTGTCTGTCTGTCTGTCTGTCTGTCTGTCTGTCTATCTGTCTGTCTGTCTGTCTGTCTGTCTGTCTGTCTGTCTGTCTGTCTCTCTCTCTCTCTCTCTCTCTCTCTCTCTCGTGTGCGTGTGTTTGTGAGTGTATGTTTGTTATGTTGTCCGTGAGAGTCTGTGTGTATGTCAGTGTGTGACGGACAGAGGGACGGATGGACGGACAAACTTACAAACAAACACACACACACACACACACACACACACACTCATTCACACACACACACACAGAGAGAGAGAGAGAGAGAGAGAGAGAGAGAGAGAGACAGACAGAGACGAGAGAGAGAGAGAGAGATGAAGAAAGACGACGGAGGAAGTCGCAGAGGACTACACATGTATACTGTATATATGTTTCAAGCAGCATGACGTGGACGTTTCAAGTCGCAACTTCTGAATCAGTTAACAGCAGGGATCTCATTTGAATCTATGTCCTCGAACACGAAAGAAATTGTACAGGCTAGCGTGTTTCTTCCTACAAAAAAATACAGAGATAGCCTCTCATGGCAAGGTCATTTTCCTGGTTCACCCAAAACACACTTTTGAGTTTTTGGGTGCTGTTGTTCCTAGGTGACTTACTTGTGGCAAATGTACAGGTGGGAATTTATCGAGGAAAGAAAAAAATTGCATTAATAAATGCATTGACTCAAATATGTCAAGGTTCATTTTCGATGTCACCAGTCTGTCATTATTTATCAATGTTACACGTCCTTGATTTCATCGCAATCTCATAATTAGAGCGTTAGAAATTTCTTATCGAATTTTAAATCTATGTTGTTGACTGACCAACTCGAAATTAACCCCCATGATAGCTCTGTCGATGTATGTGGTGCCTATTGCTCGTAAAACGTTCGCCTGATTATGAAGGCGGGTCTCTAAAACACAAGAGGAAAGATCTTAAAAAAAGTGA
>JAWQFJ010016950.1:25000-45000 GCA_034096865.1 Theodoxus fluviatilis | reverse complement strand
ACACCGCTTTTTAACCATACGTAAGCAAAACCATTTTTGCACAGATATTCCTTAACCATGCAGGATCGCCCAGTTTCTTTGTTTCGGGATGTTGGTTAATATGTTTGCTTCGGTAAGCAGCTAGCCGACATACTGCCCAGTCTCTGTCAGTATTTGACTGATCTAGTGCAGCTTGCGATGTGCAATGGGTATCGTCCTAAATCCCCATACACCATGTTGTTAGGTGTTCTGACATCTACTACTAGAATCTTTTTACAAGCAAAGGTGTAAATTTTATCGATGTTTTCGATGATGCCCATACCCCAAATTTCTGAGCAATACAGCAGAGCAGATTGTACCTGGGTGTCAAAAAGATTGAAGAAAACTTTGGGCTAAAGTTATGTAAGTTCACCATAATGTTTAGTATTTTGACAACCCTTTGTTTCCCTCTCGTAGACAGATCATCCAGAGAGACGTTTGATGATAGCCTAGTAGAAAAGGTGAATCCTAAATATTTATGGCTATTTACTATCTCAAGCCTTCTTCCATTTCTCTCTTTCTGCTAAGTGATCTCCTTTCCGTGAAAAACCATAACATTGGTTTTGTCCGTATTCACACTTAGGCCCAGAGTAGTGGACACAGAGGCAAGGCTATCCAGCTGACTTTGAAGACCAGTAGGTGTTGTTGACAATGGCATTCTGTCGTCCGCAAATAAAACAAGAAAGTGTGCATCCATTTCACCTAAAAGCTGGACACTGGGCTTGCCTAGCCCACGTGCAAAATCATATACGATTTGATAAAAAATGAAAAAATTACCGAACTCTCTTTCGTCCCCTGCTTTACTCCAGTCACACATTTGAAGAAGTCTGAAGTAAAGTTGCTCCACCGGACACACGCTTTTACATATGTGTACATGACCCTTAGCATATTGAGGAGTTTCGGTGATAGCTGCAAGACACCCACAATTCTCCACAGCTATTCTCTGTCAACCGAATCAAATGCCCTTGCATAATATACAAGTGCAACGTAAAGCTTTCCTCGCCCTTCACCATAAGCATGATTGAGGACCATAAGACATTGTCAGAACAGTGTTCTCTGAAGCCAGCTTGTTCCTTGCAGATTGTATCCCCACCCCCACCCCCCACCCCACCCCCCACCCCCACCCGTTTCAGCTCAACGATGTAGGCGTCTGGTAAGAACATATGTGAAAACTGTTGGGTCTGATCGTGAGCCCGTTTTATATGTAGGAACTATAAATGAAAGATATCAATCTTTAAGGAAATACTAGTGGTCAAAAAGTGCATTGTTAAGTTTCCCCGGAAACGGTGCTATCATGGCGCGCGTTAATTTAAAGAACTCTCCAGGTGCGTTGTCAAAATCTGTCGATTTTCTCTACCTTAATTTTCGTAGTGCACCTTCCACGTTCATTATGCTAATGGGTTCGTCTAGACCAACGTCATTTACAGTGGACTCAGGGTCAAGGCTGTCATTGGCCACAAGGCTAGATTCAGCGGAGGCGCTTTGGTTTCAACATAATACTTTTTCGAAATATTTGTGCCACGTTTTCAAATCTATGTCTACATGAGGTGAGTTCTTACTCGTTATACCTATCTCACTAAGGACCAGAAAACATGGGAATCTCGGGTGCTGTCAAAGAGCAAGCTACTCTTTGCATTAAAATGATTTTTTTTAATTTGCATGTATAAGAGTTTTATAAAGTTGCCTACTGTCAATGTAAATTTCTTTGTGTACGGGCCTGTGCGTCCATCTCTATCTCCTCAGGGACCGTTTGGTTTTGTGTTTCGCATCACGCCCTTCACAATGGTACCAGCCAGGAAAACCTGCAAGTCTTGTAGGATTCCTCACTATAATCTTGTTCATGCAACTCACACTCGAAGGTATAACAGAATTAAGCAGCCGCGGTGCTGCTTCCATTGAAGTATCTACCATCTTAAATGCTTCTTCGAGTTGTCGTCTGACTTCGGCCTTCTCTGTATTATCGATGAATTCAACGGTTTTGGGAAAATCCCAGCGAATTATGGAAACATGGGGATTTTCTGTTATACATGACGCAAACGTTCTTTGCCTCTTAGACCTACTGTAATTTCCAGAGACATATGGTGGCTTTCAGTTCGAGCGGCAACACCAAGATCGACGAGATGATCCGTATTATCAGCGTCAACCAGAAACTAATCGATTACGCTGTCTCCATGTTGTGAGGTGGATGCATGAAGCCCTTTGCCATCACCAGTCGTGAACCCATTTAGGACGAGAAAGACGATGAATACAGCAAATATCTTTCAGAATGTTCCCAAGGCTGTTGACCGTCAAGTCCTATGAGACTCTCGTCTGCCTTAGATTTGGACATCTACAATCTGTCTCTGACCTCTCTTCCTCATCACCTATAATTGTCGTTTCTGTTCTGATGTCCCACTGCCCAATACGGGCATTTAGGTTCCCACAAATCATTAGAGCTGATCAGGCAACGTAGCCTGACAGAAAATAATTACATCTTCCAACTCAGTTGTGTCACAAGCTATATCCCTTTTCCTTGTATTGGGGAGACTCTTGAAGTGGAACATATACAAATAGGACAGTGATGCCATTCTCTGTAACACCGATTATTTTCAGTGCCAGTATGTTATCGTGTCGTAAGGCTATCTGGGACATGCATGATGACAACTGCTTTCTAACTGCACCTGCGCATACAAACACACACATACACGCACGCACGCACACACACGCACAGACACGCGCAAACGCGCGCGCACACACACACGCACGCGCGCACACACGCACACACACACACATATAGAGAGATAAGGAGACACAAAGAGACAGAGGCAGAAACAGACTGATCAGTTACACCTACTGACTCCCCCCTCCCCCTCCCCCTCCCACTCCCACAGTCTCAGTCAGTCATTTAGGCAGGCATTGGTTGTATCCATCCACTTCTTCATCCATCCATCCGCCTGTCCATCAATCCATCCACCCATCCATCCATCCGTCCGCCCGTCCGTCCGTCCGTCCATCCATCGATCCATCCCATCCATCGATCCATCGATCCATCCATCCATCCATCCATCCATCCGCCAATGACCATTCAACTAAGATCTTTGCGACTAAGAATGCACATCTATTCATCGACCACATGTACATGTACATGCGATAGGCGCGCGCGCACAGGCTTGCCGAACGAGAAACAGGGGCCCACACAAAACTCGTTCCTCTCCACATTCAGGGGGACAAGTCGAGACAGTGGAGAACAGTGAAGGCTCAGTTACCTTCAATCAGTTTCGACTCAGTTGTTGGCCAGAATCAGGTTGTAGCAATCCCCTGGAAGCGAAAATTGTGCAGGTCCTCTCATGCCGGGACAAACTAATTCGTGCCATGTGAGTGAGTGAGTGTGTGTGTGTGTGTGTGTGTGTGTGTGTGTGTGCGTGGGTAGGGGGTGGGGGTGAGTGTGAGTGAGTGTGTGTTTGTGGGTGTGTATGTGTGTGTGTGTGTGGATGAGTGTGGGTGAGTGTGTGTGTGTGTGTGTGTGTGTGAGTGTGTGTGTGTGTGTGTGGGTGTGTGTGTGTGTGTGTGTATGGGTGGAACGCCCATCTTGCATGTCAAATGTTCAAACTAAGGACGATGCTACAGGGCATTACCGTACAAACTGGCTGATAAATCTAATCACAGCTGTAACTCAATAGAAACTTTTAAAATAAATTTACTTTTAATCACAATAAACTGCGTGACAATCTGATCAACAGTGGAATAGACTCGCCGGAAGTGAGTTACTCAGTCAGTCGAGAGGCTGACCTCTGGAGAACTCTCTATTTGGCTGAAAGAGCCCGTGACCTAAAGACGTGCATCCATTTATATACAGATCCGTGGTTAGGCCTTGCATATCACAGGTATGTGACACACATGCTTAGCTATATAAGAAATGCAATCTGTGCAGTTAGTAAATATCTATTGTCGACTAATGTCAGAATTAAAGAGGAGATAGGCTGTGTTTTGAAATACCCATTCACTTTCACTCACATCCGGCAAACCCATCCGTTTGAATCCCTCTTGTTGACTTATGTTAGCATTAGAAAGAAGATATGTCCTGAAATACTCATTTTAACTTTTAGTCATATATTGCAAACATTTGCGCTTGCACAATGAGGGGTTGATATAGGATGTGAGAAAGTGATTAGGATCATACAGCATATTGAGCATTATTTTGTTGTCACTGCTCTTGTCGCTTGTTGTTTACGAATGTCGTCATGGATTTTAACAGCTGTCCCTACGATATCACATCTTGTACATCTGTGTCTATGATCTTAAGGCCTCCTCACACGTGGCAAGATTGCTGAAAGGACAGAAACGTTTCATTGTGTCCGCTAAAGCAGTTAAATGAGAACTAAGATAAATATCTTTAAAACTTGAAGACAAGAACATTGGCAGGATAACGAACCCGAGCCACCCATGTGACGCGTCAGCTTCACCGCCAGGCCACAGCTGCTCGTGACGGCTTCAGCATGTTGATAGATGTGGTTGAAACTTTTCACGTAGCGTGTGCCAATAATGTCTGACTGGTATCCCTTCCAATTTACGAGCTCTCCAACCTGTTTCAACGCTCATGCGCCAAATTGCAGCGAAAACGTGTTTTCCGGGCTAGACTGCGCCGATTCGATAGATACGATGATGAAGAAATGTTCCAGAAAATCAGATTCAGGCGTCAGGACATGGTGCAACGGACATGTGTAATGGCACAACCCATACAAGGTTCGAATCGACGGAGGTCGACCGCCATTATGATATCAGTATTAAAAGTTTCCACTGTTACGTCACAAGTAAGAAGCCTTCTGATTGGCTGTTCGCGAAAACTGTAACGGGCAACAAAAATAAAACTTGTTCCTATTCCGCGGCAACACGACATAAAATTGTTCTTGCGACGTGCGAGCTTGATTTTGACACTGGCAAGTGGAGACTTGCCATAAATCTTGCCACGCGTGAGGACGTCCGAAATCTCCTTTGCTACTGGCGAGCGCAGTGTTCGATATAGCAAGAGCAATCTTGCCCGAAATTTTGACAAGTGTAGGAGGCCCTTCTATTGTTTTTTAAATACTGTCCCATTCAAAGCCTGCAGATCTTCCACAGTCAAAGCCGGATGCAGTAATGGCATGAAAACGTCAGTACTCTTTCAGTTAAAATAGTAAAATGGTAGCGTCACATCTTGTCTGAAGACGAACGTTATTATTTTATATCGCTTATATCAAAGCTGCAGTTTGGACATGTATGGCTGAAAAAAACACAAAAACCTACCGCACAGCTTCACAGTGACTGTTTCGCGATAATCTGCTGTCAGGGGTTGGTTTGTTCAGCAAACATCTGTTTTCGTAAAGATTACCCGCTCTGGAATGCTCTTGTCACAGTATTGTGTTACAACTCGTTAGTTTTGTCAGCCAAGAACTTTTTTTTCTCATGATTATGATATAAACTTTTGTAAAGACATATCCACAACGATAATAAGACATAAATCAGACAGTAAAGTAAGAACATTTAGCTGTGTAGAAAAGGTTTCTCAAGAAAATAAAGAATCACATTCTCTTCTTCTCTTGTTTAATATGAAACCGTGGCTTTCAGAAAATCATCGTTGTCACGCAATCAGTCTGCAGGTGGAGTTAGATGGCAGCTGCTGGGACAAAACAGAAATGGCTCTGGGATCCATTTCTCACTAAACAACCCTCAGTATAAAAGGGAGACACCATAAACAACACAAAAAAGAAATGAAAAAAGAGAATAATGTAATCAAACAAATACAAATCACACAGGAATTGACAAAAAAGACACCACACAATTAAAGCACCAACACGCAGTCAGCCTCTCATGCAACTAGCACGAACGCATACTTGACTCTTACTTTTCACAAACATTAACCATCAAAGCTTAAGTACTCAAATGATATTTTCAAGCGAACACAATATTTCCGACTTTCACGAAATAGTTCACATCCACACATACGTACTCACGCACACACACACACACACACACACACACACACACACACACACACACACACACACACACACACACACACACACACACACACACACACACACACACACACACTGACTTTCATGAAGTAGAATTACATCAGTGATCGATGTTTTTACAGAGAAATGACAAAATGTGACCCTGACCACATCAACATAAGAATTATATGAAACGCTGGACATTCAGAGATAGTAATACCACCATAAAGGTATTTGAATTTTATAAAATCATATAAAGCCTATGACCATCTGACCTTTTATAAGGGAGCTGTGGTCTGTTAAAGATGACAGGTGCTTAAAGACCGTTTTTCTTCTCAAAATTGAGCCATTAAATTTAGGGAGTAGGGTGAGGACTTATCCATTGCATTGTTTTTGGCTGCTGGTTGTGCAACTAAAATTCACTTTTTAATGTTATTTAGTTTACGAAATAAAAAAGAAAATCTGAACTGTCACATTAAATGATGATCAAACTCTTCAACAGAGCCATAATCTGCATGTATCAACGTTAAACCCCACTTCAATTTCTGCGCTGCATCTCAACATTAGCAAGTGTCACGAAGAACTCATTTCCTGGTGAAGGGTCACAAATTTCAACAACAGCAGCCATGACAACGCACGTCCTACAGAGAAGACGCTTCCCAGCTCCAGTTATGTCTTCACACGTCATAAACAACACTCATCACTGCGATTGAGTTTCCTCTCCCTTCAACCCTCCAAATTCCCACAGCTAGCTTCAACATTCCAGCGTGCATGTTCGGGCTGTTCATCGCTGCAGCACCACTACGCAGTGGAACCCCAATTGGACTTGCGTACCGGATTGACTGCAGGGGGGGTTCGTCTGCGGGAAAAATAACCTCCCCCCAACCCAGCCCCCCACCCCACCCCCTCACCCCAACCCCCTCAGCCCCAGCCCTGGACTTTGAACACGTTACCTTGAGCCAATAACCGCCAAGCTGTTTACAGCGCGAGGAAAAACGGGCCAGGCGCGGCTGATATAGGTCGTGTGGCATTCCTGCTTCGGCGAGAGTTCCCTAACCCTATCCTGCAGCCGTTCAGTCCCAGTCTGAGTCATGACACGGACAATGCGCATTGTTTGAACGTGCTCTGCAGTAAACAGGATCTCTACGTTGTTGGATGACTGGGTTCGCCTGCACGTAGCAGTACTGAAGGTGGTACACGTGTTATTCATTTTTTAACATGTATAGTTATCATCTCCCACCCTTCCCCACCCCTTCTCACACACACCCACATCCGTATCCTTCTGATCTCTTCCCACACCTATTTTAAAAAGTACATACAGTAGCTGCTCCCGCTCAAAAGAAAAACTACGTATGTAGACAGGCATGCTTGTCGAAACAAGCACGTGCATTGGGCTTTGTCATGTTGGATCATGCCTGGTGCGTCTTCCCTACCACACGTGTTTCGCCGGCTGTACCTGTGTCCGAAATATCGATTACAGAGGAACAAGTCTGGGACTTTTCCACACGAGTACGCAGATCAAAGAGTTCCCCAGTGTCATGCACAACTGACGCACCTTGCGTGGGCGGTGCTCACTACATCTGATACACACGAAGGCAACGTTGCTTGTTGGCGGACCAATAATGTTTCATTTCCTGAACAACGTAAATCCTTATTAGTTATTGGCCAGTGATCTGTGGTTGGCTGTTAGGAAAGAAAAATGTCCACTAAACGCACGCAGACTGGGAAACACATTGGTCCGCCAACAAGCAACGTTGCCTTCGTGTGTATCAGATGTAGTGAGCACCGCCCACGCAAGGTGCGTCAGTTGTGCATGACACTGGGGAACTCTTTGATCTGCGTACTCGTGTGGAAAAGTCCCAGACTTGTTCCTCTGTAATCGATATTTCGGACACAGCTACAGCCGGCGAAACACGTGTGGTAGGGAAGACGCACCAGGCATGATCCAACATGACAACGCCCAATGCACGTGCTTGTTTCGACAAGCATGCCTGTCTACATACGTAGTTTTTCTTTTGAGCGGGAGCAGCTACTGTATGTACTTTTTAAAATAGGTGTGGGAAGAGATCAGAAGGATACGGATGTGGGTGTGTGTGAGAAGGGGTGGGGAAGGGTGGGAGATGATAACTATACATGTTAAAAAATGAATAACACGTGTACCACCTTCAGTACTGCTACGTGCAGGCGAACCCAGTCATCCAACAACGTAGAGATCCTGTTTACTGCAGAGCACGTTCAAACAATGCGCATTGTCCGTGTCATGACTCAGACTGGGACTGAACGGTTGCAGGATAGGGTTAGGGAACTCTTGCCGAAGCAGGAATGCCACACGACCTATATCAGCCGCGCCTGGCCCGTTTTTCCTCGCGCTGTAAACAGCTTGGCGGTTATTGGCTCAAGGTAACGAGTTCAAAGTCCAGGGCTGGGGCTGAGGGGTGGGGTGAGGGGGTGGGGTGGGGGGCTGGGTTGGGGGGGGGGAGGTTATATTTCCCGCAGACGAACCCCCCCTGCAGTCAATCCGGTACTGCGTAGTGGTGCTGCAGCGATGAACAGCCCGAACATGCACGCTGGAATGTTGAAGCTAGCTGTGGGAATTTGGAGGGTTGAAGGGAGAGGAAACTCAATCGCAGTGATGAGTGTTGTTTATGACGTGTGAAGACATAACTGGAGCTGGGAAGCGTCTTCTCTGTAGGACGTGCGTTGTCATGGCTGCTGTTGTTCAAATTTGTGACCCTTCACCAGGAAATGAGTTCTGCGTGACACTTGCTAATGTTGAGATGCAGCGCAGAAATTGAAGTGGGGTTTAACGTTGATACATGCAGATTATGGCTCTGTTGAAGAGTTTGATCATCATTTAATGTGACAGTTCAGATTTTCTTTTTTATTTTGTAAACTAAATAACATTAAAAAGTGAATTTTAGTTGCACAACCAGCAGCCAAAAACAATGCAGTGGATAAGTCCTCTCCCTACTCCCTAAATTTAATGGCTCAATTTTGAGAAGAAAAACGGTCTTTAAGCACCTGTCATCTTTAACAGACCACAGCTCCCTTATAAAAGGTCAGATGGTCATAGGCTTTATATGATTTTATAAAATTCAAATACCTTTACGGTGGTATTACTATCTCTGAATGTCCAGCGTTTCATATAATTCTTATGTTGATGTGGTCAGGGTCACATTTTGTCATTTCTCTGTAAAAACATCGATCACTGATGTAATTCTACTTCATGAAAGTCAGTGTGTGTGTGTGTGTGTGTGTGTGTGTGTGTGTGTGTGTGTTTGTGTGTGTGTGTGTGTGTGTGTGTGTGTGTGTGTTTGTGTGTGTGTGTGTGTGTGTGCGTGAGTACGTATGTGTGTATGTGAACTATTTCGTGAAAGTCGGAAATATTGTGTTCGCTTGAAAATATCATTTGAGTACTTAAGCTTTGATGGTTAATGTTTGTGAAAAGTAAGAGTCAAGTATGCGTTCGTGCTAGTTGCATGAGAGGCTGACTGCGTGTTGGTGCTTTAATTGTGTGGTGTCTTTTTTGTCAATTCCTGTGTGATTTGTATTTGTTTGATTACATTCTTCTCTTTTTTCATTTTTTTTTGTGTTGTTTATGGTGTCTCCCTTTTATACTGAGGGTTGTTTAGTGAGAAATGGATCCCAGAGCCATTTCTGTTTTGTCCCAGCAGCTGCCATCTAACTCCACCTGCAGACTGATTGCGTGACAACGATGATTTTCTGAAAGCCACGGTTTCATATTAAACAAGAGAAGAAGAGAATGTGATTCTTTATTTTCTTCAGAAACCTTTTCTACGCAGCTAAATGTTCTTACTTTACTGTCTGATTTATGTCTTCTTATCGTTGTGGATATGTCTTTACAAAAGTTTATATCATAATCATGAGAAAAAAAAGTTCTTGGCTGACAAAACTAACGAGTTGTAACACAATACTGTGACAAGAGCATTCCAGAGCGGGTAATCTTTACGAAAACAGATGTTTGCTGAACAAACCAACCCCTGACAGCAGATTATCGCGAAACAGTCACTGTGAAGCTGTGCGGTAGGTTTTTGTGTTTTTTTCAGCCATACATGTCCAAACTGCAGCTTTGATATAAGCGATATAAAATAATAACGTTCGTCTTCAGACAAGATGTGACGCTACCATTTTACTATTTTAACTAAAAGAGTACTGACGTTTTCATGCCATTACTGCATCCGGCTTTGACTGTGGAAGATCTGCAGGCTTTGAATGGGACAGTATTTAAAAAACAATAGAAGGGCCTCCTACACTTGTCAAAATTTCGGGCAAGATTGCTCTTGCTATATCGAACACTGCGCTCGCCAGTAGCAAAGGAGATTTCGGACGTCCTCACGCGTGGCAAGATTTATGGCAAGTCTCCACTTGCCAGTGTCAAAATCAAGCTCGCACGTCGCAAGAACAATTTTATGTCGTGTTGCCGCGGAATAGGAACAAGTTTTATTTTTGTTGCCCGTTACAGTTTTCGCGAACAGCCAATCAGAAGGCTTCTTACTTGTGACGTAACAGTGGAAACTTTTAATACTGATATCATAATGGCGGTCGACCTCCGTCGATTCGAACCTTGTATGGGTTGTGCCATTACACATGTCCGTTGCACCATGTCCTGACGCCTGAATCTGATTTTCTGGAACATTTCTTCATCATCGTATCTATCGAATCGGCGCAGTCTAGCCCGGAAAACACGTTTTCGCTGCAATTTGGCGCTGACCTTCACCTTGACAAACGAACTCAACCATGCGCATGAGCGTTGAAACAGGTTGGAGAGCTCGTAAATTGGAAGGGATACCAGTCAGACATTATTGGCACACGCTACGTAAAAAGTTTCAACCACATCTATCAACATGCTGAAGCCGTCACGAGCAGCTGTGGCCTGGCGGTGAAGCTGACGCGTCACATGGGTGGCTCGGGTTCGTTATCCTGCCAATGTTCTTGTCTTCAAGTTTTAAAGATATTTATCTTAGTTCTCATTTAACTGCTTTAGCGGACACAATGAAACGTTTCTGTCCTTTCAGCAATCTTGCCACGTGTGAGGAGGCCTTAAGATCATAGACACAGATGTACAAGATGTGATATCGTAGGGACAGCTGTTAAAATCCATGACGACATTCGTAAACAACAAGCGACAAGAGCAGTGACAACAAAATAATGCTCAATATGCTGTATGATCCTAATCACTTTCTCACATCCTATATCAACCCCTCTCATTGTGCAAGCGCAAATGTTTGCAATATATGACTAAAAGTTAAAATGAGTATTTCAGGACATATCTTCTTTCTAATGCTAACATAAGTCAACAAGAGGGATTCAAACGGATGGGTTTGCCGGATGTGAGTGAAAGTGAAAGGGTATTTCAAAACACAGCCTATCTCCTCTTTAATTCTGACATTAGTCGACAATAGATATTTACTAACTGCACAGATTGCATTTCTTATATAGCTAAGCATGTGTGTCACATACCTGTGATATGCAAGGCCTAACCACGGATCTGTATATAAATGGATGCACGTCTTTAGGTCACGGGCTCTTTCAGCCAAATAGAGAGTTCTCCAGAGGTCAGCCTCTCGACTGACTGAGTAACTCACTTCCGGCGAGTCTATTCCACTGTTGATCAGATTGTCACGCAGTTTATTGTGATTAAAAGTAAATTTATTTTAAAAGTTTCTATTGAGTTACAGCTGTGATTAGATTTATCAGCCAGTTTGTACGGTAATGCCCTGTAGCATCGTCCTTAGTTTGAACATTTGACATGCAAGATGGGCGTTCCACCCATACACACACACACACACACACCCACACACACACACACACACTCACACACACACACACACACACACACACTCACCCACACTCATCCACACACACACACACATACACACCCACAAACACACACTCACTCACACTCACCCCCACCCCCTACCCACGCACACACACACACACACACACACACACACACACACACTCACTCACTCACATGGCACGAATTAGTTTGTCCCGGCATGAGAGGACCTGCACAATTTTCGCTTCCAGGGGATTGCTACAACCTGATTCTGGCCAACAACTGAGTCGAAACTGATTGAAGGTAACTGAGCCTTCACTGTTCTCCACTGTCTCGACTTGTCCCCCTGAATGTGGAGAGGAACGAGTTTTGTGTGGGCCCCTGTTTCTCGTTCGGCAAGCCTGTGCGCGCGCGCCTATCGCATGTACATGTACATGTGGTCGATGAATAGATGTGCATTCTTAGTCGCAAAGATCTTAGTTGAATGGTCATTGGCGGATGGATGGATGGATGGATGGATGGATCGATGGATCGATGGATGGGATGGATCGATGGATGGACGGACGGACGGACGGGCGGACGGATGGATGGATGGGTGGATGGATTGATGGACAGGCGGATGGATGGATGAAGAAGTGGATGGATACAACCAATGCCTGCCTAAATGACTGACTGAGACTGTGGGAGTGGGAGGGGGAGGGGGAGGGGGGAGTCAGTAGGTGTAACTGATCAGTCTGTTTCTGCCTCTGTCTCTTTGTGTCTCCTTATCTCTCTATATGTGTGTGTGTGTGCGTGTGTGCGCGCGTGCGTGTGTGTGTGCGCGCGCGTTTGCGCGTGTCTGTGCGTGTGTGTGCGTGCGTGCGTGTATGTGTGTGTTTGTATGCGCAGGTGCAGTTAGAAAGCAGTTGTCATCATGCATGTCCCAGATAGCCTTACGACACGATAACATACTGGCACTGAAAATAATCGGTGTTACAGAGAATGGCATCACTGTCCTATTTGTATATGTTCCACTTCAAGAGTCTCCCCAATACAAGGAAAAGGGATATAGCTTGTGACACAACTGAGTTGGAAGATGTAATTATTTTCTGTCAGGCTACGTTGCCTGATCAGCTCTAATGATTTGTGGGAACCTAAATGCCCGTATTGGGCAGTGGGACATCAGAACAGAAACGACAATTATAGGTGATGAGGAAGAGAGGTCAGAGACAGATTGTAGATGTCCAAATCTAAGGCAGACGAGAGTCTCATAGGACTTGACGGTCAACAGCCTTGGGAACATTCTGAAAGATATTTGCTGTATTCATCGTCTTTCTCGTCCTAAATGGGTTCACGACTGGTGATGGCAAAGGGCTTCATGCATCCACCTCACAACATGGAGACAGCGTAATCGATTAGTTTCTGGTTGACGCTGATAATACGGATCATCTCGTCGATCTTGATGTTGCCGCTCGAACTGAAAGCCACCATATGTCTCTGGAAATTACAGTAGGTCTAAGAGGCAAAGAACGTTTGCGTCATGTATAACAGAAAATCCCCATGTTTCCATAATTCGCTGGGATTTTCCCAAAACCGTTGAATTCATCGATAATACAGAGAAGGCCGAAGTCAGACGACAACTCGAAGAAGCATTTAAGATGGTAGATACTTCAATGGAAGCAGCACCGCGGCTGCTTAATTCTGTTATACCTTCGAGTGTGAGTTGCATGAACAAGATTATAGTGAGGAATCCTACAAGACTTGCAGGTTTTCCTGGCTGGTACCATTGTGAAGGGCGTGATGCGAAACACAAAACCAAACGGTCCCTGAGGAGATAGAGATGGACGCACAGGCCCGTACACAAAGAAATTTACATTGACAGTAGGAAACTTTATAAAACTCTTATACATGCAAATTAAAAAAAATCATTTTAATGCAAAGAGTAGCTTGCTCTTTGACAGCACCCGAGATTCCCATGTTTTCTGGTCCTTAGTGAGATAGGTATAACGAGTAAGAACTCACCTCATGTAGACATAGATTTGAAAACGTGGCAAAAATATTTCGAAAAAGTATTATGTTGAAACCAAAGCGCCTCCGCTGAATCTAGCCTTGTGGCCAATGACAGCCTTGACCCTGAGTCCACTGTAAATGACGTTGGTCTAGACGAACCCATTAGCATAATGAACGTGGAAGGTGCACTACGAAAATTAAGGTAGAGAAAATCGACAGATTTTGACAACGCACCTGGAGAGTTCTTTAAATTAACGCGCGCCATGATAGCACCGTTTCCGGGGAAACTTAACAATGCACTTTTTGACCACTAGTATTTCCTTAAAGATTGATATCTTTCATTTATAGTTCCTACATATAAAACGGGCTCACGATCAGACCCAACAGTTTTCTCATATGTTCTTACCAGACGCCTACATCGTTGAGCTGAAACGGGTGGGGGTGGGGGGTGGGGTGGGGGGTGGGGGTGGGGATACAATCTGCAAGGAACAAGCTGGCTTCAGAGAACACTGTTCTGACAATGTCTTATGGTCCTCAATCATGCTTATGGTGAAGGGCGAGGAAAGCTTTACGTTGCACTTGTATATTATGCAAGGGCATTTGATTCGGTTGACAGAGAATAGCTGTGGAGAATTGTGGGTGTCTTGCAGCTATCACCGAAACTCCTCAATATGCTAAGGGTCATGTACACATATGTAAAAGCGTGTGTCCGGTGGAGCAACTTTACTTCAGACTTCTTCAAATGTGTGACTGGAGTAAAGCAGGGGACGAAAGAGAGTTCGGTAATTTTTTCATTTTTTATCAAATCGTATATGATTTTGCACGTGGGCTAGGCAAGCCCAGTGTCCAGCTTTTAGGTGAAATGGATGCACACTTTCTTGTTTTATTTGCGGACGACAGAATGCCATTGTCAACAACACCTACTGGTCTTCAAAGTCAGCTGGATAGCCTTGCCTCTGTGTCCACTACTCTGGGCCTAAGTGTGAATACGGACAAAACCAATGTTATGGTTTTTCACGGAAAGGAGATCACTTAGCAGAAAGAGAGAAATGGAAGAAGGCTTGAGATAGTAAATAGCCATAAATATTTAGGATTCACCTTTTCTACTAGGCTATCATCAAACGTCTCTCTGGATGATCTGTCTACGAGAGGGAAACAAAGGGTTGTCAAAATACTAAACATTATGGTGAACTTACATAACTTTAGCCCAAAGAATTCTTCGATCTTTTTGACACCCAGGTACAATCTGCTCTGCTGTATTGCTCAGAAATTTGGGGTATGGGCATCATCGAAAACATCGATAAAATTTACACCTTTGCTTGTAAAAAGATTCTAGTAGTAGATGTCAGAACACCTAACAACATGGTGTATGGGGATTTAGGACGATACCCATTGCACATCGCAAGCTGCACTAGATCAGTCAAATACTGACAGAGACTGGGCAGTATGTCGGCTAGCTGCTTACCGAAGCAAACATATTAACCAACATCCCGAAACAAAGAAACTGGGCGATCCTGCATGGTTAAGGAATATCTGTGCAAAAATGGTTTTGCTTACGTATGGTTAAAAAGCGGTGTTACTAAGGAACAGGTTTTTCTGAGGGAATACAGAGACTTCAAGACAGCATCCGTCAAGAATGGCACTGTAATAACAACAGTAATAAAAGATATATCAAGGATTTTTCAATCAAAAAGGCTTTTGGAGTTGAAAAATATCTACATGTATATTGACTATTTAAAAATTCCAAGATGCATACGTTAGATTCAGGTTTGGATTTAACAGTCTAAAGGTCAATAAACGTAATAATAATAATAATAATAATAATAATAAATAATAATAATAATAATAACAACAATAATAATAATGAGTATTTATATAGCGCTTTCCGTGCACAAAGCGCATTACACAGTTCAAAAAGAACATAGGCACACAAGCACACAGCAAGCAACTATAGCAACAAAAAGGCAAGATAAAGCCGCAAACAGACATTAATTGTGCAAACATACATGCAAAAACTGAAAAAGCAACAGAAACATAGAAAGGAACATAAGCCGGAAACAAACAGCTTCATGCAAGCATAGAAGCAGACAACCATGGCAACATAGAAAAAGAACACAAAAACATACAAACAAGCAAGCAGATTAAAGTAATACATACTGACAAGCAAAACTATACAGGAGGCACACACCTGATCCAAAAAATACCACAAGTGTGAAAAATAGTGATGCAGAGGTTTTTCAAAGTGTTGTGTGAAAAAGAGGGTTTTGAGGTTAGATTTAAAGAAATCGAGATCTTTGCAATGTCGGACTGAGCGGGGGAGAGAGTTCCATGCATACTATAGATGCAGGTCAGGACCAAACATGTCCCTTTTGTATAGACATCGAAACAGAACAACATTTTTGTTATGGTGCTCGTCCTACACAGATCTCAGAAATAAGTATCTGAGATATTATGTAAATAAACGACACGTGTACGGCACAAGCTGTATGGACGGATTAGATTATGTAAAAGTACATGCTGCTGCTGCTGCTGCTGCTGATAATGATGTTGATGATGATGTTTATGATTATGAAAACGGCAATGTGTATATTGCCTTTTTACTCTCTCTATTTATTCTTTCCTTTCCATACATTAATACTTTTTTTTGTACTGATTATGTAAAAGTAAAAACAATGGTCATGTACATATATTGTGCTATAAGACATCGTGAAGACAGACTCAGTACAACACCTGTGTAATTCCTAATACCTACCGCGTGTAAACTCATTAATATTTAGATTTCTAGCTGCGGTAATGTATTCTGTATTCTGCTCACACAATAAAACTAATTCTAAGTCTAACCAACTCTCTCTCTCTCTCTCTCGCTCGCTCTCTCTCTCTCTCTCTCTCTCTCTCTCTCTCTCTCTCTCTCTCTCTCTCTCTCTCGCTCTCTCTCTCTCTCTCTCTGTGTGTCTCTCTCTCTCTCTGTCTCTCTCTCTCTCTCTCTCTCTCTCTCTCTATATATATATATATATATATATATATATATATATATATATGTGTGTGTGTGTGTGTGTGTGTGCGTGTGTGTGTGTGTAAGTGTGTATTTTTCTGTCTCTCTGTCTCTCTGTCTCTCATCTCTCTCCCTCGGTTTTCATCTCTCCCTCATCTCTCTCTCTCTCTCTCTCTCTATCTCTCTCTCTCTCATTGCTGTCTCATCTCTTCTTCAGAGCTCACCAACGTTTGTGTGGAGATGATTAAACAAGAATACTGGACTTTAAAATGAATGTAAAATCGAATTAAGAAATCGAAACAAACTGGACAGAGAGGTCCCTACATGAAGAAGTTTTGGTCTATAAGAAGTGGGACGAATACAAATAAGTACACCTCGAAAGTGGGTGGACGAGTTATCTCCCTGAAAAACCGTTGTAACTGTACATTATACAATCCAATGCTGACAACGAACATTTTTCACATGTGTCACGCAGTTTATACTTTGCAGAACAGATTTTTGCGTAATACGGTAACTGAAATGCTTATGAATTTGCAATTCATTGTAAGACTCTCCACAGAGAGCACTGAGTCAAGAGTAAACTTGTTGACGAAAGCAACAAATTCGCCCTGAATTGCTGAGGATGAACCCAATCAGAGCGTCAGAGAGTGTCATGCTGAACAATACATGAAGAACATCATGGCAAAGATCACGACGTATGTTCGGAGTCACTGGATGCTCCTTCACAAGCCGGAACCTCTTGCTGCTGGGCGTTGGATCCTACCCAAGTGGCTCAGTCAAGGGCAGCCTCAAGCAGCCAAGAATGGTTGGTGGGTAAAGCATTACGACCTATCAGCCCTCGTAGACTATGTAAGTCCACTGAGCACGAAAATCACTAGAATAGTTTAGAGTAAGCGCAGTTCATACAACTATGTCCCTAGGTATTCCCCTCATGAATCACGAAGGGAGACGTGGTGGGTCTATTCTGACCCGCAACCAACAGGGGCCTCTAGCAGCCAAAGAAGCAACTGCATGGGGATATCGGTACAGAATAAGGTCGTAAAAATCCGACAGCAGGTTTGCACGTTAATATTCAAATTCGATCTTTCTTTAGATTCATATCAATAGATTGCTTCATGGGACAAGGTTTTGTTTGGGAGAGAAATAAAAAGCGCAGAAACGAGTACCTTACATCACATCTTCTTACTTATCAATGTATCCCAATGACCTGATGTTGTCAAACGCTGAAGCAATGTGTGGTTATGTGAGTCAAAAGTGTAGAAGCCTGAAGCAACTTGGAAAATATAGAGATTATGAACACTGCCTGGGAACTATGCTACTGAGGCATCAACGTCACCATCACTAGCCCCATCTGCTAGGTCGAATGTCGCTGCTGCTCTGGACATGTTCTGGACATACAAGATGAGACTTAATTTTTTATATTAACAATCATTCAACCCTAGTTGGTAGCGGTTGATGAGATGTTGCAAGGGATGAAAGACCTTGCTGTGCCACAGTTTACAGGTATTCTGAAATCAGAAAGGTTGGCAAACTCATAATTCCTAGCCACTCCTTCCTGTGTTTATTACTCATTGCACAAGGATGAGACCAACTAACGAAGACATATGATTAAAACGCTTGAAAAATGAAACACCTTTGGTGACGAAACATGGGTGCATGTGTGTGTATGTGTGTGTGCGCGAGTGCGTGCGTACGTGCGTGCGTGTGCGTGCGTGTGTGTGCGTGAGAGAGAGAGAAAGAGAGAGAAAAAGAGAGAGAGAGATAGATAGATAGAGAGATAGATAGATAGATAGATAGATAGATAGAGAGAGAGAGAGAGAGAGAGAGAGAGATTTATTTAGGTGAGTCAGAAGTTCGCACGCACGAAAGACCTCAGTTGAGAGACTTTAAATGCTCGGGTGCAAGGGATAAGAAATAGCACTTAGACGTCCTTGATATATATATATATATATATATATATATATATATATATATATATATATATATATATATATATATATATATATATATCACGGATGTACAAAGATGAGCGTTCACGGCAAACGTTCGCATGGACAGATGCAAGAGAGAGAAAATATTTGGAATTCACGAGCTCTTAGCTTTTCCGCTCATCTCTGAAAGTGACCGATACACATTGATACGAATTTCTCTCCTCTATAGGAACTCACGGCTACTGTGCGAGCCCTCGTTCCAAGAGAGGCATACACAACTCCATGCCAGAACAACTCGGAGAGCGCAAACCTCTGCCAAAGCAGCCGCAGTAGTGACGGCATCACATCATTTCTTACGTGGCCTGTATAATTCAGGCAGCATTTTCTGTTAGCCAGGCCTGACGCTACAGTTCATTTCAGCCCCTGCTAGCGGTCTCTGAGTGTGGAACGCATGCGTCAGCTTGCCGCACATGACGGCCTACGGCCTAGGCAATTCAATTTATCATTATTGTTGGAATTCCAAAGCGAGATAAAAGTTAACCTCCTAAATTCAATGAATTGTTCCTTGAGTGAAACCCTGACCTTGCACCAGACTTCATCAGAATCAATTTGGAACTCTTTGAGTTTTTTTTTTGCCAAATAACAAACAAACTAATCGACGAACTAACAAACTAACTAACTGACTAAAAACCATGACCTTCTTGGCAGAAGTAATAATCTGCAACAATCTCCACTCAGATATTCAGAACATTAGGCAAACAACAACGACAACAAAATCAACAAAACCCCACCCTATGGACAGTTTTAAATTGTTACTCATATTCAACCTCAACAACCCTGTGTGTGTAGCTGACAACGTATCCCTCTTGTATCTGTTAAACGACAGTATGATGTGATGAGCAGTATGCATGTATATAAAATGCTTTACTGTTAGCGAGTGAGGCAGAATGAGAGCTGCTGCCTTGAAAAGCTGTTTGTTCTCGATTTGTAGTTTAGGGTTTGCTTGTACGCATGTACGTCTTGAATCCGTGCTATGCCTATTTGTGAAATTTTCGTATGCATCACTTTCCTCATAAATGATTAGTGAGCATCTTCTGGAGTGCATTTGCATGCTTGTGTTTGGAGGCACAGGGGAACATACACTAGACTGAAGTACGGCATATATGATGACAATACGGTATTCAGCTGAATGCATCCATCCCCTTAACTTTCACCAGTGTCGGAGGGTATGGCAGACAAACCCTGATTGCTGTCACATGTGAAAAAGCGGTACTAATGAATTCTTCTAATTCTACATA
>JAWQFJ010016950.1:12500-22500 GCA_034096865.1 Theodoxus fluviatilis | reverse complement strand
CTTGAGACCACGGTTAGCCCGAATGATTCAAGTCCTTTTTAGCTGGACATCAGACACGCAAGACAAAATCGATACGAGGACCTACGCTTTGTCATGTGAGAACTGTGTGAGATGAAAACCATTCTCTGTCTGTTGCTGGATACAGCCATGCCGCATTTAGTTCGCCACAGGCAAGGGTGAATCCCCATTGCATGTTTGGCAAGCAAAGATGACATGCTCCAGGGGGACTCATTTTATTCATTGGCCCATGCTATAAAAAACTACTTTGTTCATTGTCGTAGTTGTCGTATGTTATTCGGAGTTGATATTGTAACAAGACAGACCAAGAGCATTGCAAAAAGAAGAATTTTGTTTTTATCGCGTTGAGATAACGATGTGTTCCCAAATCGGCAAGACTCCAGAAAATGAATATGTTAGTTTATTTAACATTGAATCAGCATTCTTTGATTCGCACTGTACCTATAACAGAAAGTCCCTAGTACAGTAGTCGCCGCTTATAAAAAACGCGGTTAATAAAAACAGCCGTTTATTAAATACAGTTGGTCCGGTCCGGATTTACATCGTTACTGATGGACATGTTCAACACGCAATCGGTTAATAAAAACGCCGCTTATTAAAAACACTTTTCTCGGTCCCAATTTGTTTTTAATAAGCGGCAACTACTGTATTATAAACGGAGAAGTTGTTTCTTCCACTTTCTTTAACGCCTCTCTCTGCTCGCCGTCCGACATGATGGCTGTAAAAGTGGAATGTTTAGGAAAGACACGACAAGGGTATAATGAGATTCTGAACAAGCTAGCAACCCCCTGGAAAGGCCTTCTTGCTATGTTTATGTGTATCGAATAGCAACACTTTATATTTCCATGCAAAATGGTAGGATCGGCTCCAGTGAAACCTATGTCTCAGTCATGTGGTTCCAATTCCCATATTGCACGATGCTGTCTGACGTTGCTTCATCCTCGCCGCTGAGAAATGTTTCTCTCCCAACCTTGCTCACAGGACTTGAACTTGCACTGGTTAACAACCTTAGCACTGTAGAAGATAGCCACTCGGACACCACGGTGGTGCGCTCCCTGTGGGTTGGGGGTCAGAATAACCCAACACAGTGTCTACCTACGCGATTCATTTAGAGGCGAATAAATAGGGATATCGTGACTTGATATGCGCTTGCTCTATACTATTCTAGTGATTTTCACGCTTAAACGTCCTTACATAGCCTATACAGGCTGATAGGCTATACAATACCATTCATCCATCCATTGCGATACGCTGGTGTGAATCAGCATGCACTGACACTGCAAGACAAATGGGAAGTTTTGTCCCCACTCCCAACATCCCATTCCACTAACTTTATTTGCATCGAAGAGTACAGCCACAGAAGCAAAATCCTGGGAATTGTACCTAAGCATGTGCATCTAACTCCATCCACGTACTGTACTTGATTTTGCAACGTAACTCATTCCCGGAGATGAATATTTCACCTCACTGTCTGAAGTGCCTTCCACTCCAGCTGCACATTCCTCAGCAGGCACTACATTCAGCAGAAACTCCTTGGAATCTTCAAACAGGAGTAACTCATTCATGCTTCTTCTGTCGTGTATATGTTTCATTCCTAGCAGTATTATACGATTTAATCACGAATTTTTGTGAGGTCGCTACCGGATTTAGTTGTCTGCTTCTATGACATCTCGTCTCCACTATTTCATTGCTTATTTTGGCAAGCGGTGCCTACATGTATATGAACCACGTCTCTGTCGTTGCCTTGGGATCATTTCTGATGGCATTGCATGTGTAAGTGTATACATATGTGTGCATGTGTGTGTGCATATGTGTGTGTGCGCGCGCGCGCATGTATGTGTGTGTTATTGTGTTTGTGTGTGTGCATGTGTTTGTGTGTGTGTTTGTGTTTGTGTGTTTGTGTTTGTGTGTTTGTGTTTGTGTTTGTGTGTTTTTGTTTGTGTGTGTGTGTGTGTGTGTGTGTGTGTGTGTGTGTGTGTGCATATGTGTTGTCCTGGATGAGTCTGGAAACTTTCCTCTTCTGGAGTTGAATTTGTTTCTAAATCGTACCAGTATATTGAGCATTCACGAGCCACTGATTTGCAGCATTCAGTCCCTGTGCAAAACACTGGTGCTCAACACAGTTCATCTATATACATGTATACGTAAATAAAACACTCTTATTACAATATGTTCTTCCATAGCAGGATAGTGTGTTTCCTTGCCAGACACTAGTGCTAATGACTTTGAGCACCAAATCAGGCATCTCCTCATCTATCAGATGGCACAGTGCCAAAGACGTTGTGACACATTCCCTCCAAGAAGGTCGTGCGACTGTTGCACTCCCATGTACCTACATTCAGCAGTGTGCGGCCAAGGGCACTGACCTCTCTCTACTTGCATGACTGAAAATGGCGTCCTCATTTGGGGTCAGGTGAATCCATGCACAGGCAGTGCTGGATAAAAAGATAACCTAACAGGGGCGGATCAGTTCATTTGGGGGGTGGGGGTGGGTGGTGGTTTCCAACCTTTTTTTTAGGAAGGGGGGGGGGGGGGTTCCGGGGGCATGATCCCCCGGACAAATTTAAAAACCAGGATGCAAAATGGTGCAATCTGGTGCATTCTGATGATGATCATTGCCAGTTTCAGGCAGCAGATTTTGTTACTGAAGAATACCCCAAAAATTGACACTCAAAGTAAAACATTTTTTCTTTGGCTGTTGGGGGGGGGGGGGGGGTTTCTGGAAACCCCAGAACACTCCCTCCCTCGTCCGTCCCTGCCTAACCTGTAAAGGTTGAATCATGCCAATAGACGGAAGGCGTCCATAAAGAACACGAGTGTTTGACGAAGAGTTGGACATAATTTGAGCTTGTATGTATATGTCAAACAGGTATGACGTCAATTCTTGGAAACATATTTCTTTCGTCAAGTAGATATTTTAGTCAAGTCATCAAAGTAGAACAGCATATAAAAAGGAGCGAGGCATCTTGACATAACTATCGATCAACGCCACTTTCATGTGTCATTTGTAACATTTAGTATTAGTCTGACGTATGAGTCACCTGTTGCCTCGCTCATACTATACAATGTGCCATAGATATATGTAGATGAGAGGATGGTACGAGAAAGAGAGAGAGAGAGAGAGAGAGAGAGAGAGAGAGAGAGAGAGAGAGAGAGAGAGAGAGAGAGAGAGAGAGAGACAAAGACAGAGAGAGAGAGGGGGGGGGAGAGGGAGAGTGGGAGGGAGAGGGGAAGGGAGAGGGGAGAGAGAGGGAGAGGGGAGAGAGAGAGAGAGAAAGAGAGAGACAGACAGACAGAGAGAGAGACAGAGAGAGAGACAGAAAGAGAGAGAGACAGAGACAGAGAGAATAAGAGAGAGAGAAACAGAGACAGAGAGACAGACAGAGATAGAGACAAAGGGAGATGAGAGAGAGAGAGAGGGAGAGAGAGAGACAGACAGAGAGAGAGAGAATGAGAGAGAAACAGAGACAGAGAGAAACAGAGACAGAGACAAAGGGAGGGAGAGAGTGAGGGAGGGAGAGAGAGAGAGAGAGAGAGAGAGAGAGAGAGAGAGAGAGAGAATGAGAGAGAGAGAAACAGAGACAGAGAGAAACAGAGAGACAGTCAGAGATAGAGACAAAGGGAGAGGAGAGAGAGACAGACAGACAGACGGACAGACAGACAGACAGACAGACAGACAGACAGACAGACAGACAGACAGACAGACAGACAGACAGACAGACAGACAGACAGACAGACAGACAGACAGACAGACAGATAAAACAGACAGACGGAGAGAGAGAGAGAGAGAATGAGAGAGAGAGAGAGATTGAGAGAGAGCGATTGAGAGAGAGATAGAACGAGAGAGAGAGAGAACAGAGACAGAGAGAAACAGAGACAGAGAAACAGAGACAGAGAGAAACAGAGACAGAGACAAAGGGAGAGAGAGAGAGAGAGAGAGAGAGAGAGAGAGAGTTCGATTCGATTGGTTTTAATGAGACCGACGACCCATCTCATTTAAAGTATACAAAGTCTTCGATGTGATACATGAGAGGATAAACATGGTGTTTCTATGATACGTATGTACATTTGACAGAAAACACAAATACTGTATAGGACCATTTGTTGCTTACGATATAAGTACATCGCAATATGAGACACTATTTCTTAAAGCAACTCAATTTCCGACCGCTAACAATGAAATGCACACTATAGAATTAATGCATCACATTCTGATACATTGTTACTTAAAAACGCATTCATATTAATGTGTGCGAGTGGCCATAAGAGCCTTAGCTGCTTTCAACGCTTAGACTGTCTGTCGAGTTTTTTAATTTCTCCCAACGCAATTTTAAGCATAAAAAATATACATTGCGACATCACGCGTGTTCCTTGTGTCGCGTCAATTGATTAAATACGCAGCTTCAGTATGCTAAGGTCCCTACAAGTGCTTAGAAATGTACTTCCGTCTTAATTCGTCATATACTTTACACTGAAGTAAAAAGTGACATCCATCCTCAGTTGTGTCACAGAATGGACATTTTGTGTTGAGGTTTTCCTCGGTACCTCGTAGGTTTGCTTTGAGAGAATTGTTTCTTAGGCGGAAACGAACAAATGCATCCCTAAACTTTTTTATATTAATGCAAGTCAGATAATTTTCACATTATAGTTTTCTTTTAAATGATCTATAGAATACAAACTATTACTCTCACTGATCTTCGTGTTCCATTCCTGCTTGTAACAATCACGAAGTCTTTGCCTAAACAAGTCAATGAATCCTTTTTCATTTGTCGTTCCACCGTTTGTCCGAACTTACGCAAACCCATGTTTTGCCAGACATTGCTCAATTGCTCTAACCCAATTCAGTTTTACTGCTGGACTTTCTTTCACCATCATTAGATATGCCTGTTTTAGCAATCTGTTGACCGGCATTTTACAGAGCCGTAGCCAGTATTTTACTGCTCGCATTATGGTATTTATGTACATAGGATACCTTCCTAGTTCACCATGACACATAGCATTAGAAGATTTTGTGCTCACGTTTAAAAACTGCTTGCATGCGCGAACATGTGTGCTGTTTCGATACATTCTCTTATCTCTAGTCCCCACATTTCAGGTCCATATAGAAGGGAGGGCTGTACTTGGGCATCAAAAGACTGATGTATTTATCGTGTGAAGATTCCACATCGTCTTAAGCAACTGCACAGTTTTCTTCTTAGCTATTACACACACACTATCAAGGGCAGATGTTATTGATAGTTTAGTCGTAAGTATAAAAAAAACAGATATCTGTACTGGTTGACGACTTCCAAGTCAATGCCTTCCAGGGACCATCTTTCCCGTCGACCAAGAAAACCTCCTCTTCGAAAGACCATGACTTTTGTTTTATCTGCATTTATGGACAGACCAAATCTTTCAGAGGCATGGTAGAGGTTGTCAATTTGGCGCTGTAAGCCAACTGGCGTGGTGGAAAGCAGCGCTACGTCATCCGCAAAAATCAAGGAAAAATCCTCTTTCGATCCAGGTAGTAGCTGGACACCATGTCGTCCATGCCTATGGATATATTTTATGGCCTGGTCAATAAAGAGGCAAAAAATTACGGGAGACTCGACTGCCCCTTGTCTCACGCCGACCGAGCAGTAAACAAAATCCGAAGTGGCACCGTTCCACCTTACACTTGCTTGTACATGTGAATATACAATTTGTAACATTCGAAGAAACTTGGTTGATAACTCCGCCTCTGGCAACACTGCCCAGAGACTTGACCTGTCAACAGAGTCGAATACCTTTTGGTAGTCGAAAAAGGTAACATAGAGTTTCCAACGGCCACTGCCATAGACGTGATTGATTGCCACAGAAAATAGAGTGAACACGTGATCGACAGTTGAGTGATCAGCTCGAAAACCTGCCTGCTCAGCAGAGAACTTGTGGCACTCTTCTGCCCAGGTTCGGAGACGATTAGTTAAAATGGACATGCAGATTTTGCTGACACAGCTCAGCAATAATATAACTCTACAGTTCTTTAGACATGACATATCACCACTTTTGTGGATAGGAAGAATGACAGACTTAGACCAACTCTGAGGGAAGTATTGCTTTTCGTAAAGAAGATTCAAAAGCGTCACAAGAAAAGGAGTTACATAGCCACTTGCAAATTTAGAAAATCTCCAGGTATATCATCAACTCCCGCAACCTTCCTGTGTCTTAACTTAGTTACTGCAAGCCTAACCTCCTCTTCTCTAATCGGTGCGTCGAGTTTTTTGTCTTTAACACGGAGTGGGGTACAAATGACATGCGTGCAGTTCATCTTTGGTGAGCAGACTTTGGAAGTAATTTTTCCAAATTTTCACATCTATTACAATGTCTGGGTATCTTTTCTTCGTGGCTTTTCGAACCATAGGCCAGAAAACAGCCGACTTCTTTACATTATTAATTATTGTTTGGCACATTGTTTGATAATAATTTCCTTTCTTTTCCCTGATGAGTTTTTAATATTTATTTCTCATCTCGACATACTGCGCCCTGTCTAATGTTAGACCGCTTTTCTTAGCTTGATAAAGTGCTTGTCGCGCCATGCGTTTGGGACACTGACATTCTATGTCAAACCATTTGAAATGAACCCTTTCCCTCTGTGGATTCAATTTAAAAGTACGTTGTATAGATGTTGCGCTTAAAAGGAGTGCTTGGACAAAACAATCAACAGCCATGTCTATGTCACTGTTTACCATCTGAAGGGCTTGATCAAGGCAAATCCTGAACTCGGCTGTCTCCAGATTTTGCTTGACCTCGTTAGCTTTCTCGGACGGAAGTGGCACCAAGCGGCACGTATCCATGGTCCTTTGGGACTGACGAACACCATCTTGCAGCAATAAATACTTCTGGTGCGGAAATGAACCCGAGAGATACTATTACAACAATAGGATGCCCATTCAAAATGGGGAAAAAAGGGATGATGGTGTTAAAGCGTATCCATCACGAGCAATGATGTGATGCGGACAGCAATTCTACTGATGAATACGTGGCGTGATATTTTATCAAATATAATGAATTCGACTTCCTTTGCCCAACGTTGTACAGAAAAAGTCACAAATTCATTAAGGGGGCCTGGGGCAAGGTGGATGGCGGGGGGGGGGGGGGGGAAGGTGGAGAAAGAGGAAGCTGAGGGAGGGTGTTTTGACAAGGTGAACGATGAGGAGGTTGTACCACTTTGGAGGAATAACGTCCTTCCCCCCCCCCCCCTAATCTGCTTCTCCTAATCGTCTTTTAGTATGCTGTCCTCCCCCTCCGTTTGTGCTTCATTAGATGGAAGCGTTTTTGTATTCGAAGTTCTTCTACAAAGTCATTGAAATTTCTCTTCCAGACACTTGACGGAATGATCTCCGCCCACTACCGTCTCTTTGTCGTCCATCTCACTCCATCCCCCTTCTCTTCTAGCTTTGTCGTCCATCTCACTCCATCCCTCATCTCTTCTAGCTTTGTCGTCCATCTCACTCCATCCCCCTTCTCTTCTAGCTTTGTCGTCCATCTCACTCCATCCCTCATCTCTTCTAGCTTTGTCGTCCATCTCACTTCATCCTTCATCTCTTCTAGCTTTGTCGTCCATCTCACTCCGTCCCTCATCTCTTCTAGCTTTGCCGTCCATCTCACTCCGTCCCTCATCTCTTCTAGCTTTGCCGTCCATCTCACTCCATCCCTCTTCTAGCTTTGTCGTCCATCTCACTTCATCCCTCATCTCTTCTAGCTTTGCCGTCCATCTCACTCCATCCCCCTTCTAGCTTTGTCGTCCATCTCACTCCATCCCTCTTCTAGCTTTGTCGTCCATCTCACTCCATCCCTCATCTCTTCTAGCGTTGTCGTCCATCTCACTTCATCCCTCATCTCTTCTAGCTTTGTCGTCCATCTCACTTCATCCCTCATCTCTTCTAGCTTTGCCGTCCATCTCACTCCATCCCTCTTCTAGCTTTGTCGTCCATCTCACTCCATCCCTCATCTCTTCTAGCTTTGTCGTCCATCTCACTTCATCCCTCATCTCTTCTAGCTTTGCCGTCCATCTCACTCCATCCCTCTTCTAGCTTTGTCGTCCATCTCACTCCATCCCTCATCTCTTCTAGCTTTGTCGTCCATCTCACTCCATCCCCCTTCTCTTCTAGCTTTGTCGTCCATCTCACTCCATCCCTCATCTCTTCTAGCTTTGTCGTCCATCTCACTTCATCCCTCATCTCTTCTAGCTTTGTCGTCCATCTCACTTCATCCCTCTTCTCTTCTAGCTTTGTCGTCCATCTCACTCCATCCCTCATCTCTTCTAGCTTTGTCGTCCATCTCACTCCATCCCCCTTCTCTTCTAGCTTTGTCGTCCATCTCACTCCATCCCTCATCTCTTCTAGCTTTGTCGTCCATCTCACTTCATCCCTCATCTCTTCTAGCTTTGTCGTCCATCTCACTCCATCCCTCATCTCTTCTAGCGTTGTCGTCCATCTCACTCCATCCCTCATCTCTTCTAGCTTTGTCGTCCATCTCACTCCGTCCCTCATCTCTTCTAGCTTTGCCGTCCATCTCACTTCATCCCTCATCTCTTCTAGCTTTGTCGTCCATCTCACTTCATCCCTCATCTCTTCTAGCTTTGTCGTCCATCTCACTTCATCCCTCATCTCTTCTAGCTTTGCCGTCCATCTCACTCCATCCTTCATCTCTTCTAGCTTTGTCGTCCATCTCACTTCATCCCTCATCTCTTCTAGCTTTGTCGTCCATCTCACTCCGTCCCTCATCTCTTCTAGCTTTGTCGTCCATCTCACTCCATCCCCCTTCTCTTCTAGCTTTGTCGTCCATCTCACTTCATCCCTCATCTCTTCTAGCTTTGCCGTCCATCTCACTCCATCCCTCTTCTAGCTTTGTCGTCCATCTCACTCCATCCCTCATCTCTTCTAGCTTTGTCGTCCATCTCACTTCATCCCTCATCTCTTCTAGCTTTGTCGTCCATCTCACTCCATCCCGCTTCTCTTCTAGCTTTGCCGTCCATCTCACTCCATCCCTCTTCTAGCTTTGTCGTCCATCTCACTCCATCCCTCATCTCTTCTAGCTTTGTCGTCCATCTCACTTCATCCCTCATCTCTTCTAGCTTTGTCGTCCATCTCACTCCATCCCTCATCTCTTCTAGCTTTGTCGTCCATCTCACTTCATCCCTCATCTCTTCTAGCTTTGTCGTTCATCTCACTCCATCCTTCATCTCTTCTAGCTTTGTCGTCCATCTCACTTCATCCCTCATCTCTTCTAGCTTTGTCGTTCATCTCACTCCATCCTTCATCTCTTCTAGCTTTGTCGTCCATCTCACTCCATCCCTCATCTCTTCTAGCTTTGTCGTCCATCTCACTTCATCCCTCATCTCTTCTAGCTTTGTCGTCCATCTCACTCCATCCCTCATCTCTTCTAGCTTTGTCGTCCATCTCACTCCATCCCCCTTCTCTTCTAGCTTTGTCGTCCATCTCACTCCATCCCTCATCTCTTCTAGCTTTGTCGTCCATCTCACTTCATCCCTCATCTCTTCTAGCTTTGTCGTCCATCTCACTTCATCCCTCATCTCTTCTAGCTTTACTCTCGAACCATTCAACCACCCCCATCTCACCAAGCTCTCTGTCAATACGTTTGTATGTTCTTCTTTTCTATCGGCCTCTGCGTCTTTCTCTGTCTCTGTGTCCGTATGTCTTTCTTTGTCTCTCAGTCACTGTGTCTCTCTCTGTGTCGTACTGTCTCTGTGCGTGGGTTTATCTGTCTCTGTGTATGTGTGTCTCTTATATCTGCCTCTGTCTCTGCCTCCCTTCTGATGTTTCCATCTCTGTCTCTGTGCTTTTCTTTCTCTGTGTTTTTCTCTGTGTATGTGTCTGTAGGTCCCACGGACTCCCTTTGTATATCCTTGTCTCTGCATTTCTCTCAATCTCTACATGGACGTCTGAGCGTTTTTGTTTTTGTCTGTCTCTGTCCGTCCGTCCGTCTGTCCCTCTCTCTCTCT
>JAWQFJ010016950.1:0-10000 GCA_034096865.1 Theodoxus fluviatilis | reverse complement strand
GGGTGGATGGATGGATAAATGGTGGATGGATAAATATTTGAATGGATGGATGGATAGATGGATGATGGATGGATGGATGAATAAATGAATGAATGCAAGCTTATGGCCTGTCAGGCGTTGCGGACTATTTAAGGCCACTGTGACTACAAGTTCACTAGAGCTGGTTGGCATAAGAGCTGGTCAAATCTCGATCTCCCTAGTTATTCACCTTCCATGAAAGAGTAGGGAGACGCGATGGGTCTACTCTAATCCCCAGTCCAAAGGAGGGATGGGGTGGGGGGTTAGACCCCCCCCCCCCCAAAAAAAAAAAAGGAATAGAACAAAGATGGGCAATAGTGTAAGGCTCTCTCGCAGAAGAACATGCAGCGAACAAAAGTATGTTCCTCCTCAAAGGACAGTGACTTAGTGTACCTTTGCCTCCAGGGGATTACCTGTGGTTCTGAAAAAATGCGGTTAATTAAGGCGAATGTCACCATTTATTTTATGATGTGAAGTGTTTTAATATAAGACGTTAAGAAACGAATGGCGAGATAACACATATTCTTGTGTGCTTGGATGAATCATGAGGACCTCTGGTTTAATAATATATTCATAGGGTCTGCTTTTTTCATACTCTTTCTTGTAAAATTATGTGTGTGCACGCATGCGCACAGCATCAGATGCACACACAGTCAAGCACACACATGCACACATGCCTCTACACACACACACACACACACACACACACACACACACACACTCACTCACGCACGCACACACCAACACACACTCACGCACGCACGCACTCACACACACATACGCGCGCGTACACATACACACACACACACACACACGGAATCCCAAGGGACGTGCTGAGTATTGTGAATCTCAAGAAAATAATAGCGGTAACCCAAATTAATTGTCGTTGTGATGATATTGGAAGTGGTTGTGGTCTCGATGATGATGGTGGTAGTGGTTGTGGTCTCGGTGATGATGGTGGTAGTGGTTGTGGTCTCGGTGATGATGGTGGTAGTGGTTGTGGTCTCGGTGATGATGGTGGTAGTGGTTGTGGTCTCGGTGATGATGGTGGTAGTGGTTGTGGTCTCGGTGATGATGGTGGTAGTGGATGTGGTCTCGGTGATGATGGTGGTACTGGTTGTGGTCTCGGTGATGATGGTGGTAGTGGTTGTGGTCTCGGTGATGATGGTGGTAGTGGATGTGGTCTCGATGATGGTGGTGGTAGTGGTTGTGGTCTCGATGATGATGGTGGTAGTGGTTGTGGTCTCGGTGATGGCGGTGGTAGTGGTTGTGGTCTCGGTGATGATGGTGGTAGTGGTTGTGGTCTCGGTGATGATGGTGGTAGTGGTTGTGGTCTCGATGATGATGGTGGTAGTGGTTGTGGTCTCGGTGATGGCGGTGGTAGTGGTTGTGGTCTCGGTGATGATGGTGGTAGTGGATGTGGTCTCGATGATGGTGGTGGTAGTGGTTGTGGTCTCGATGATGATGGTGGTAGTGGTTGTGGTGTCGGTGATGATGGTGGTAGTGGTTGTGGTCTCGGTGATGATGGTGGTAGTGGTTGTGGTGTCGATGATGATGGTGGTAGTGGTTGTGGTCTCGGTGATGATGGTGGTAGTGGTTGTGGTCTCGGTGATGGTGGTGGTAGTGGTTGTGGTGTCGATGATGATGGTGGTAGTGGTTGTGGTGTCGATGATGATGGTGGTAGTGGTTGTGGTCTCGGTGATGATGGTGGTAGTGGTTGTGGTCTCGGTGATGGTGGTGGTAGTGGTTGTGGTCTCGGTGATGATGGTGGTAGTGGTTGTGGTGTCGATGATGATGGTGGTAGTGGTTGTGGTCTCGGTGATGATGGTGGTAGTGGTTGTGGTCTCGGTGATGGTGGTGGTAGTGGTTGTGGTGTCGATGATGATGGTGGTAGTGGTTGTGGTGTCGATGATGATGGTGGTAGTGGTTGTGGTGTCGATGATGATGGTGGTAGTGGTTGTGGTCTCGGTGATGGCGGTGGTAGTGGTTGTGGTCTCGGTGATGATGGTGGTAGTGGTTGTGGTCTCGGTGATGATGGTGGTACTGGTAGTGGTTGTGGTCTCGGTGATGGTGGTGGTAGTGGTTGTGGTCTCGGTGATGATGGTGGTAGTGGTTGTGGTCTCGGTGATGGTGGTGGTAGTGGTTGTAGTGTCGATGATGATGGTGGTAGTGGTTGTGGTGTCGATGATGATGGTGGTAGTGGTTGTGGTCTCGGTGATGATGGTGGTAGTGGTTGTGGTCTCGGTGATGGTGGTGGTAGTGGTTGTGGTGTCGATGATGATGGTGGTAGTGGTTGTGGTCTCGGTGATGATGGTGGTAGACGTGACATTTAAAAGGTGATGGTGTTTGTTGATAGTAGTGAAGGCGTCATACTCGGTGAAGTCAAATTTGTGACTGTTGTGAAAGTAATGTTAGAATTGGTAGCAGGAATAATGGTAACACAAGCAGTTATGGAAGTGGTAGTGGTGGTGGTGATGGTGATGGTGATGATTGTGGTGATGGTGATTGTGGTGGTGGTGGTGGTGGTGGTGCTGCTGGTGGTGGTGGTGGTGTGGTGGTGGTGGCGGTGGTGATGATGAAGATGATTGTAGTGGTGGTGGTAGATATAGTGATGGTAATGATTGTAGGGAATTGTGGTAAACGTGATGGTGGTGGGATAGTACTTATGATGGTGGTAATGGTAGTTATGGGGTGATTTCAGAAAAGGTAGTTGCAGTGGTGGTGGTAGCGGTGTTGATAGTGTTAATGAAAGTGGTGGTGGGAGTGATGCTGGTAGTAGCAGTTGTCGTTCTAGCAGTGATGGTGGTAGTGGTGGTGATGGTAGTGGTGGTGATGATGATGGTGGTAGTAGTAGTTGTTAAGGAGGTAATGGTGATCATCACTGTCGTAAAGATGGTGATTCTGGCGGTTGTACTGATGTGACGTGGTTGTGACGATGCGTCAGTTTGTCAGTAATTCTGGCAGCATTTACTAATTAATAATCACCTTCTAATGGGTTTTCCTTCAATCTATACCCACAAGTTGTTGAGACTGTGCATGACAAAAAAACGACACGTTGTTGAGACTGTGCATGACAAAAAAACGACACGTGTTTCATGTTTCCCCAGTGCAAAGGATCCCAAGGACTGACCCACACTGGTCACGCATGGGCAGTGAGGATGACAACGAGGGCCAGGCGGGATTTGATTGGGTCACTGGAAGGGGGCTCGTCACATCTGCTCTGGCTATTGTCCCCTCTCCGTCCAAGGTGGCAAAAAATCCAAAGGGTATTGTTGGGTCATGCCCGGCCACGTGCACACGGTGTCCATTGCGGCGTTTGACCTGGTCATCCGGGCTAGGCGTTACCTCTAACCCGGTGTTGTGCTTTCAGAGGGTTACTCTCGAAAATAATCGTTCACACACACACACACACACGTTCGAATTTAAACAAAATACATATTTCTTACATTGAAATATGTGCTTACGATGGATTTCTGCAAAGTTTAGAGGAATAATGATAAAAACTATCGTTAACATTACATACTATAAATTTGAGAATTTTACTGTAATATGATTTGATAAACTACTACATTCAACTGAAAATGATTCTTTAGGCCTAAATAAATATTCAGTGTATGTGTGTGCGTGTTAGTGTGTGTGTGTGTGTGTGTGTGTGTGTGTGTGTGTGTGTGTGTGTGTGTGTGGCGTGCTTTGTAAGTATGTGTGTGCTTTGCATGTGCGTGTGTGCGTGTGTGTGTTTTATGTGTGCGTGTTTGTGTGTGTGCGAGTGCGTGCATGCATACGTGTGACTATAATTATATTTGCATCTGTCAGGGTAATAACTTGAAATATTAAAGAAAGAAGCTTGTTTGTTTGTTATCTTGCTTTTTTGTTTGAATATTTTTTGTTTGTCTGCCTCTGCAAACATTTTACTCTCTTCATGCCTCTGTATATATCTGTCGTACTTCCATCCGCGTGTCTGTCCGTTTGTCTGTCTGTCCGTTTATCCGTCTGTCCGTGTGTGTTCTTGTCCACGTGCATGTCTGTCCAACTGCCTGTCTGTCTTTCTAACAACAAACAACTTGCAGTTTCAAAACTGGACATCTCTCACACTATTTGAACACAGCATCTTCATGCCCAAACTCTGACGTACACAGGCTTTCAAGAATATGTTCCTCAGACCCTCGCTTCCCACGCCATCTTCTACTACAGTGACGTTTTGGAAGGGGGTAGCAATATCTGAGATGACACCGTTGGCCGATACCAGACAGATGGACGTGGTTGACAACTTGTCCTTAATAAAGGGCCGGGCTGTGGTCAGTGGTGGAACCTGAGCTGGTCCCTGACCACCGGGAAAGAACGTCATGGCCTAAAATTGAACTTTGAAATGGCGTGAACCCTTGTCCGGCTGAGGTCCTTCTGCCAGAACAAAGCGTCCACCCCTAACTCCAGCTCTGACCTTGGGCTGAGTTGAAAAGTGCAGATCCGAGATCTTGGATGATTGGGGCGTGATTCCGTTTGGGGTTTCCAAGGGGGAAAAGTTCAGGGTTTTTGCCTTGATCTCCTTCTGATGTGCTTCGTGGACATAAGTGGACAACTGAACAGTGTGTGGAAGTCTTCGTTGGTCTAAACGGAAGTAAATTCTCAAAAGAAAGAACTTGTTAGTCAAGCAATCCCATAATGCGAGGCGTGACTGCAATAAACGTTTATGGATCTTTCCTAAATGATAGCAGTAATGTTGACAATTTTTTGTTTTGTGAAGAATGTATGAAAACATTTAAAAGCAAACCTGATCTCTGAACATTCAGTTTTCGAATGTTTTTAACTTTCTTTTTACAAGCACATGATGCATCTTGAGCGTGCCACTAAAACATGTAGAAAATGCCTCTGATAAGTGGTGTATGCTCACGTAATCTAGTACCTAATGTATTCTTTAAAAACGTACAGAAGCACCAATGACAATGGTTTATGAGTACAGTATTTCTTTTATTTCAAGTTGAAGGCAGGAAGTCTCTAATCGACATGTGCTGCGCAGTCTTCTTTCATCGGCCAAAGTATGGGCGAGGAATCCTACCCTGAATGCACACTCTCGGGGGTAGTGTGGCCACTGGAATGAGGCTGTCTGTCCCTGGGTTAAGTGGTGATGCCTTCTTGCGTACCTTGGCGCTGACAACGCGGTCTCCTCCGCTGCTTTCCAATGCTAAACTGAACTGCTTCGTCATGGTCCGCCATCTTGAGACTCTGAGCACGCGACTCCAGCTCTTTGGCGGAAATTCCACAGTGCTAAAGGCTGGCTGTGACGGAGTCCTTGTGGCGTTTCTCGGGGAACCCCTGGGATCTGTGGCCTCGTGCAAGTTCTCCGTACAAAAGCTGCCGTGGCAGACGAGTGGTGTCCATGAGGATCTCGTGGTTTTGTCATTTCGCATTCTGGAATTCCTGCCAGATCACTATTAGCCAAAAGATCTGACCATGACCTGCCTTGCACGATTAACAAGTTTCATAAGAATGCACATTACCTTTGTAAAACACAGCAGATACTACATGTATGCAGCTTCACTAATCTTTCTTGATTGATCTCTCTTTGAACTCTAGCAATCTTGGTCCTTCTTTCTATTTTCATTTTCACATTACATTAGCCTCACCAATTACTTAACAATTATTTTCTGAACTGAATACATGCTTCAAATGAGGAAATACCGATCAAGGTTACAGTGACTAAAATAGAGATCGGGTGTAACAAAAACAAACACTCACTCACACACATACGCACACGTACACGTACACACACACACACACACACACACACACACACACACACACACACACTTTGCCTACTTAAAGTTGTGTTCTAATTTAGCAAAGCTTCGGCCTACGACAACACTATTTCGACTTCGCGTAAATAAATTTGGTGGTTTGTCAAGTGTCTGATGTTCGAGGTAGACTAAGGTCATTGTGTTCTCCAAAGTCCGGTGTATACTTGGACAAATGGACCGAAGCTGTGTCCTTGCTGTCTGTATGATATCTCTCTTTCGTTTGGGAGTCGGGGAAAGTCTAAGCTGTAAGTTTCATCATCGACTCCACTTCGGCTAATTCGTATGCAGCAGTCCCCGAACACAAGTTCGCTAGGTGCACTTCGTATGCAGCAGTCCCCGAACACAAGTTCGCTAGGTGCACTTCGTATGCAGCAGTCCCCGAACACAAGTTCGCTAGGTGCACTTCGTATGCAGCAGTCCCCGAACACAAGTTCGCTAGGTGCACTTCGTATGCAGCAGTCCCCGAACACAAGTTCGCTAGGTGCACTTCGTATGCAGCAGTCCCCGAACACAAGTTCGCTAGGTGCACTTCGTATGCAGCAGTCCCCGAACACAAGTTCGCTAGGTGCACTTCGTATGCAGCAGTCCCCGAACACAAGTTCGCTAGGTGCACTTCGTATGCAGCAGTCCCCGAACACAAGTTCGCTAGGTGCACTTCGTATGCAGCAGTCCCCGAACACAAGTTCGCTAGGTGCACTTCGTATGCAGCAGTCCCCGAACACAAGTTCGCTAGGTGCACTTCGTATGCAGCAGTCCCCGAACACAAGTTCGCTAGGTGCACTTCGTATGCAGCAGTCCCCGAACACAAGTTCGCTAGGTGCACTTCGTATGCAGCAGTCCCCGAACACAAGTTCGCTAGGTGCACTTCGTATGCAGCAGTCCCCGAACACAAGTTCGCTAGGTGCACTTCGTATGCAGCAGTCCCCGAACACAAGTTCGCTAGGTGCACTTCGTATGCAGCAGTCCCCGAACACAAGTTCGCTAGGTGCACTTCGTATGCAGCAGTCCCCGAACACAAGTTCGCTAGGTGCACTTCGTATGCAGCAGTCCCCGAACACAAGTTCGCTAGGTGCACTTCGTATGCAGCAGTCCCCGAACACAAGTTCGCTAGGTGCACTTCGTATGCAGCAGTCCCCGAACACAAGTTCGCTAGGTGCACTTCGTATGCAGCAGTCCCCGAACACAAGTTCGCTAGGTGCACTTCGTATGCAGCAGTCCCCGAACACAAGTTCGCTAGGTGCACTTCGTATGCAGCAGTCCCCGAACACAAGTTCGCTAGGTGCACTTCGGCCTTCGTTTACTTCACGTGCTACGCCCAGTAAAACGCACTTGCACAAGGAACAAGAGATGCGCTAGATTTACGCAGGGAGACCGCGGCCGCGTTGTTTGGATTCAAACTCACAAACTGCACTCCTTCGCAGCATGTGGGTACGGCAATTGAAGCTGCGCGGATCCTAGAGATGTATCCTTGAGAAAAGTACTCAAGTGAGACTGCTTCTCTCAGAGTGAAATGGGGTTCCTGTGAGGGTTAGAGTGGACGGTCGCAAAAGACAACCAAGGCTAGTTCATCTACGCTCTGCCTGCGCACTCCTGAGGGGTTTAGGATGGTGCTGGAAGAGGAAACAGTGTAGCCTGATGGCCGAGCGAGGCGAGATGAGGAGGAGCCTTCACGCGGAAGACAGGAGGCGTCGAAAGAAGCAAAGGCAGGACGGAGGGCATTGTAGTAAACTAGAGATTTTGCCTACCGGCAAAAGTATCTCTAGCACTGTTGACATCACGTGATGGAAGGTTTTCGGCCAATTTATGCAAGCGGAGGTCACACGAGAGGCTTGTGGGATAGCCGATGTGCTCCCTGACATACGCCGTTAAAGTAGTTCTAAGACTATTTCGCACAAAACTCTTAACTTACTCTTGTTGAGACAACAAACAAGCGTTTATTCGATACAATAAAATGTTTGCGTTGAAATGGAAACAAGTTTTTACATCTGAATGATTTCTGTAAAAAGTGGAGAGAAAAATAGTATCAGAACGAACTATTTTGGGCGCAAGGCTGTAATGCGAAGGGTCAAGCCTATTACGCATTCATTGCGAACTGTGCCAGAGTCAATACTACTGACTCAGGTTTACAGAATGGACGGAGGGAACTCCTCCTTGCCACCGGACTTCCTCTGCACGTGGTGCAGGAGGGACTGACCATCCAGGGTTGGACTGACAAGCCACTGCAGAAGCTACTCAGGGACAGATTCATCCGCCTGGACAGAACCGAGGTCTTGTGAGATCGTCGGATGTCTACTGATGACCAGGGGTAAAAAGTGCAGTTTGAAAACGAAAAAAGGTAAATTGTCGCGGTTCATCAACAAGTGTATTTACGTTCGATTTGATCTTAATGCATTTACCATACTGTACATATATACAATATGGTAATTTTGGGGGGTCAGTTGCAAAGTTGCTTCGTGGATGCGGTAAAGGAGAAAATTAACCCACTCAAAAAATGAACAGTGACTATTAAATACTGGAATATTGTTGTGGTTCCGCTCAACGTGGCTACTTCGGCTTTCTGGAGTGAAAGAGTTCTGATTGTGAGTGGAGAGAGAGAGAGAGAGAGAGAGAGAGAGAGAGAGAGAGGCGTGTACACATACACACGCACGCACATATGCATATATGCACTCACACACAAAACGCACGTACGCATGCAAGCACACATACACACACATACTGACTGCCAGACAGAAAGCACATAAAGAACGAACACACTTCCTGTTTTTCCTTAAAGTCAACACCTTTGGAAAGAGGTCCATTGAGAGCTAGTTCTGACCAGGAGTCATGACCCTTGTGACGCTGGAGGAGGGATGGGGGGGGGGGGAAGGGGAAGGCAACGGGCATTCTCTCTAGTTGGCATCTTTGTCTCTTCGCAGAGGGGTCAAAGAGGCTTTGGACAAAAGTGGAAAAGGTCAGAATTCTCCAACGTCTCCACTGACGATAGCGGAGGACAGCACCTGTTCTCGTCCAACTTAAAAGGTCGGGGCTATTCTGGGTTATGCTGGTGTGTTAACCCAGCCCCAGCCCCAACCCCAACCCCTCCTTCCTCATCCTTTCAACCCCCCCTCCTCCCCCTTCTCCCCTCATCCCCACTGTTTCAGGGCCCTCTTAGATATTTAAAAATGATGGGAAGATTCAGTCCTGGGTTCTGACCTGCCCCCAAACCTTTACTAGCGATTTTCCTCCTGGGAAATGGAGCAATATTTAGAACTGACGATCTTAAGAGATTATTGCTGAGAATACATATCAAGGATCCACACCATCGTTTGTACGCTTTTTACTGTGTTTTTCTGGCGATTTGCACCATTATTTATGTCCTTCTCTGTCTGTCTGTGTGTGTGTGTGTATGTGTCTGTGTGTCTGTGTGTCTGTGTGTGTGTCTGTGTGTGTGTCTGTGTGTCTGTCTGTCGGTCTGTGTGTCTGTGTGTCTGTGTGTCTGTCTGTGTGTCTGTCTGTCTGTGTGTGTGTGTGTGTCTGTCTGTCTGTCTGTCTGTCTGTCTGTCTGTCTGTCTGTCTGTCTGTCTGTATGTCTGTCTGTCTGTCTGTCTGTCTGTCTGTCTGTCTGTCTGTCTGTCTGTCTGTCTGTCTGTCTGTCTGTCTACTGCGTGTCTGTGTGTATGTGTTTATCTGTCTGTTTGTCCGACTGTTTTTCTGTATGTCTGCGCGCAGTCGCGCGCGCGAGTGTGTGATTTTGTGTGTGTGTGTGTGTGTGTGTGTGTGTGTGTGTGTGCATGTGTGTGTTTGTGTGTGAGTGTGTGTCTGCTATTGTCTGTCTGTCTGTCTGTCTGTCTGTCTGTCTGTCTGTCTGTCTGTCTGTCTGTCCGTCTGTCTGTCTATCTGTCTGTCTGTCTGTCTGTCTGTCTACTGCGTGTCCGTGAGTATGTGTTTATCTGTCTGTTTGTCTGTCCGACTGTTTTTCTGTATGTCTGTGCGCGCGCGCGAGTGTGATTGTGTGTGTGTGTGTGTGTGTGTGTGTGTGTGTGTGTGTGTGTGTGTGTGTGTGTGTGTGTGTGTGTGTGTGTGTGTGTGTCATTTTCTGCCTGTCTGTCTGCCTACATATTTTGGGTTGTCGGTGCTTACTCATTTTTATTGGAAAGGGTTGAACGATGCAACAAAATATTACACTTTCTAGTCAGGTGAAATTTATGTTA
>JAWQFJ010016949.1:0-11457 GCA_034096865.1 Theodoxus fluviatilis | reverse complement strand
AGGCCATCAATCACTGCTCCTATGCGCTCTCGGGCAAAGGGCAGAAACAACCACAACACAGCGCTAATGCAGATGAAAACTCCTGGGGTGAGATTTCCCCGGCTGTAGTGGTCAGCGTTGTTCCAGCCTGGGCAGGCGGGAGGGAGCCAGGCAGGAGGGGAGCGATCTCAAGCAGACGACGGCTGTGCGGCTGGGCATCTCAGACCAGCAGGCGTGCAGGCGAGCGTGGCAGGCGCTCTTGGGAGGGGTTTGAGGCGGGCCTCGCTCCAGCCGCAAGCGTGTCAGCGCGTTGGTCAACTTCTGGGGTGAGAGTCTCCACAACTCTCACTGCTTTGGTTTGGAGGGTGAGAAAACTTACTCTCTTATACGTGACAACCCCTTCCAAAGGGATTTAATCAATTACGGCCCAATTCTCTTTCTTTTGGGCAAACAGGGATGATACAAATACTTCTCTCGTTTTACGTGCTCTGGGGAGGGGATCAGACACACGGAGTAGCTTGGACGGGAGCGTGGTGTTCTAGCACCCTGTCCTTTCGCCAACTGATTAAAATTGGGCATGCAATGTAGTTTTATTGAAACACCTCAACCCTTTTCACGCATGCGCAAAACTCTTGGACAGAAAGCTGACTTGGCAGGAAAAACCGCCTTCAAGGCAAGCTTTGAAAAACAAGCTCAAGGACATCGGTCACCCTACCTCGCAGGAAGTCCGGTATATACAAAAACAGCCATGTGGCATCCGACCCAGAAAAACAACTCCAGTGCAGAAAGGTTGTGCCAGGATTCTCTGAGACTAAGATCCAGCAGGGGACAGCTTTTCTCAGCTATGAAAACGTTAAAGGCTTCAGTCTTAAAACACACTTAAATCATCAAAACAATAAAGAGGGGAAAACATGAATCTGTCACACTCCCTCCCCCTTCAAAGTGGAATTTTCTTACTGAGTTTAACAAGAAAATTTCAAAACACAGACTCAAAACAGGAGATGCAATCTCATCATTGACATTGTTGCTGCAAAACTTCAGTGCAGTCTACCAGTCCATCCGGACTCAAAACCCAATTCACTTTCAGCAAAGCCACTCAACATAAAACATGTCAAAACTCTGGTAAACAGTTCACCACATTGACGACCAAATAAACGTTCTCCCTGCAAACTCTACAGGGTAAGTCTACAGAAATCAAGGGAACAAAAAGAGGTTCCTTTTCCTCTCTAACAGTAGGAATTTACAACAACTACTATCGTCTGTCTGACGATCCGCCTATTTATTCGCCTCTTACGAATCGCGTAGGGGACGCGGTGGGACAATTCTTAAACAACCCCGTACCCACAGGGGGAAATGGAACTGCACTTCAATGAGCTGTACTCTGCTCAACATGATACCCTTCAACGACTCCAGTCATAGAGAAACATTAGCATTCCTCTCAAACCACTCAAATGACAGTGCACCCATTCTCCAAGCCTAAACTCTCTTCACTGATTCCACTTAATATGGCATCACACCAAAAATTCAGCAGGCATCTCACCCACAACAACTTAATTTGGCATCTCACCAAAAATTCAGCAGGCATCTCACCCACATTTACTCACTTTGGCATCTCACCAAAAATTCAGTAGGCATCTCACCCACATCTACTTACTTTGGCATCTCACCAAAAATTCAGTAGGCATCTCACCCACATCTACTTACTTTGGCATCTCACCAAAATTCAGTAGGCATCTCACCCACATCTACTTACTTTGGCATCTCACCAAAAATTCAGTAGGCATCTCACCCACATTTACTTGCTTTGGCATCTCACCAAAATTCAGTAGGCATCTCACCCACATCTACTTACTTTGGCATCTCACCAAAAATTCAGTAGGCATCTCACCCACATCTACTTACTTTGGCATCTCACCAAAAATTCAGTAGGCATCTCACCCACATCTACTTACTTTGGCATCTCACCAAAAATTCAGTAGGCATCTCACCCACATCTACTTGCTACCAGCGCCAGGCATCTCACCTGCACCACCAATTATTCAGTAGGCTTCTCACCCACAATCTCTTAATTAATCAGGCATCACACCTTTGATGAGGCTTCTCACCTTCATCATTAATTAAGCAGGCTTCACACCTGTCATCAACACAAATAAGGTTTCATACCTTAAACAACACAAATAAGGTCTCACACCTTAATCAACACAAATAAGGTCTCACACCTTAATCAACACAGGTAGGGCTTTACACCTGCTCATGCCATAGCATGGGTTTGACCACTACGGCAATCTCTGGCGTAGTGGCCAAACCGGTGGCATTTATAACACAGGACCTTGGGAGGATCTGTCTGCTCCCTTCTAGGTCGAAACTCCTCCTTCCTTCCACCATTCCCTCTCCCCACAAAGGCAGCTCTCTCATCCTCTCTCACTCGCGGTCTTCTATCTCCCCTGTCCTTCTTTATTCCTGTGCTGGCATGCACCAGACTATACTGATCTGCCAGGGTGGCTGCCTGGTCCACATCCTCTACATCCCTTTCCCCCAAATACACCTTGATTTCGTCCCCTATGGAATCCTCGAATTGCTCTAGCAGAATCGCTTGCACCAGTCTCTCTACATCTTCCATAGCAGCGATAGCCCTCCCCCACTTGGCAAACGAATTCCGCAACCTGAAAGCAAACTCCCGGAAAGTTTCTCCCTCTCTCTTCTGGCACTTCCTAAACTGCTGCCTGTACGCTTCTGGATTGAGACAATATTTCTTCAATATTTCTTCCTTCAAGGTGGCATACCTCCTCACATCCTCTAGCGGCAACGAATTGTATACCTCTTGCGCTCGCCCAGTGAGTACCGTTCCAAGGATGAGGTACCACTTCTCTTCCTCCCACTCAAGACTCGTGGCTAGTCTCTCAAAAGTGGAGAAAAACCCTTCCACGTTTCCCTCTGAAAACTTGGGGACACCCTGGTATCTCCTCATGTCTACCCCTCCTTCCTGTCCTCGACCATTCTCCCGACCATGCTCCCTCTCAGGTATCCCCCTCGCTCTAGCTTCTATTTCCATCCGCCGTAGATCTATCTCATGCTGTCGTTGCTCTCTCTCTCTTTCCAGTGCTCTCACTTCCTTTTCTCTCTCTCTTTCTAGTGCTCTCACTTCCTTTTCCCTCTCTCTCTCTCTCTCTTTCTCTTTCTCCTCTCTTTCCCTCTCCTTCTCCTCTCTTTCTTTCTGCAATCTCTCCCTCTCCCATTGCAGACGTTCCTCTTCCAACTCCAGTTCTCTCAGTCGAACTGACGCATCTACCGATGTCTCCCCATGCTCAGGTACTGACACTTCCGATTCACTTTCATCCTCACCACCTGCTCCCAATGCGAAGTCAATTAACACTTCTTGTACCACCGCCTTCGTAGCTCCTCCGCTCACCTCCAAACCAAACTGTTCCACTAAACTATCCAGCCCTGCCCTGTCTAGTGACAAAATATCCTTGACGCTAGGCCTACCCTCTATCACTTTAGCCATAGCGACACAGGAAGAACCCACAGGCAGTACAAAAAGGTCACAGAGCAACTTCAACCTAAATTCATGCAATCAAGAATAATGCAGGCAGCAAGATTTCACATGTGAGGGTACCATCAACAATTCTAACAATGCATGATGAGTGACAAATCACGACACAACACAACAGTTTCAACCAAAGGGAGTGTCTACTCTATATCAGAGATAGAAAATTTCCACAACTACATTTACTGACTTAAATCTTCGGACGAGCACCCCATGCTGTGACGTTTCTCCTCCCTTGTGTTTATTAAAACACAGGCTCGGCGCTATGCGCTTGTGTCTAGGGGATTTGCTTGGGGAGAAGGAACGCACAATTAAAATAAATCAAAATCTCTGTCATGCACATGCAAAGGAACAGGAGGACAACATGTTTGACAATTAAGAAAAGGTATTTAATAATCAGAAACGCAGATAATCGATCAGTCGCCCCTTTGTGGCTTTCAAGCATATAATGATTGTTCAATGTTTCTAGGGATAAAAGAGTTCAACAGTGCAGTTCTTTAGATTCAGAGACAGTTCAGAATACGTATTCACTGTACCTTAGTAATTCCAACGATGAAGGTCATAACTAAACTTGAGGACTCACAATCTAATCACACGTTCTCGACCGAGAACAAAGGCCATCAATCACTGCTCCTATGCGCTCTCGGGCAAAGGGCAGAAACAACCACAACACAGCGCTAATGCAGATGAAAACTCCTGGGGTGAGATTTCCCCGGCTGTAGTGGTCAGCGTTGTTCCAGCCTGGGCAGGCGGGAGGGAGCCAGGCAGGAGGGGAGCGATCTCAAGCAGACGACGGCTGTGCGGCTGGGCATCTCAGACCAGCAGGCGTGCAGGCGAGCGTGGCAGGCGCTCTTGGGAGGGGTTTGAGGCGGGCCTCGCTCCAGCCGCAAGCGTGTCAGCGCGTTGGTCAACTTCTGGGGTGAGAGTCTCCACAACTCTCACTGCTTTGGTTTGGAGGGTGAGAAAACTTACTCTCTTATACGTGACAACCCCTTCCAAAGGGATTTAATCAATTACGGCCCAATTCTCTTTCTTTTGGGCAAACAGGGATGATACAAATACTTCTCTCGTTTTACGTGCTCTGGGGAGGGGATCAGACACACGGAGTAGCTTGGACGGGAGCGTGGTGTTCTAGCACCCTGTCCTTTCGCCAACTGATTAAAATTGGGCATGCAATGTAGTTTTATTGAAACACCTCAACCCTTTTCACGCATGCGCAAAACTCTTGGACAGAAAGCTGACTTGGCAGGAAAAACCGCCTTCAAGGCAAGCTTTGAAAAACAAGCTCAAGGACATCGGTCACCCTACCTCGCAGGAAGTCCGGTATATACAAAAACAGCCATGTGGCATCCGACCCAGAAAAACAACTCCAGTGCAGAAAGGTTGTGCCAGGATTCTCTGAGACTAAGATCCAGCAGGGGACAGCTTTTCTCAGCTATGAAAACGTTAAAGGCTTCAGTCTTAAAACACACTTAAATCATCAAAACAATAAAGAGGGGAAAACATGAATCTGAGGCAAGCAGCGAACGGCGCGATCTAAAAATAGATACGCGAGTGACATCTACCAACTTCCGGGGACATCCCTTAGCGTGCGTTCCCATTGCTATGCTGCAAGATGGTTCGACACCTCTCCTGGGGAAAATGCAACAGCGATTCAAGATACAAGCACAAAGACCACATGAAAGGAGTATTTTTTATAACGATGCCCGACCCACTTGTTGAATCGGAGAAATTCAATCGATGGGTGCATTTGTGCGGGCGACTACACTTCAAAGTAAAGCCAAGCAGCTCCCAGGCACGATGGAGACAGTTCATTTTTTAAAGCATTTCGTTGCTGGCAATAGACCTACAGAAATGAACCCGGATCCACTCCCTGCTCATTACACGGAACAGCAGGTGAGTTTGTATTATGATAGATCGCAATAAGGAGCTCCGCATCACACGGAATGGAAGATTTATCATGCCTCCGTGCCAAACAGAGCGTTTTCGGCGTTCTTTCATTCCTTCAGCTGTTCACAACGCGGACTTACACTATGGATATAGCTACAGGGTTAAAGAGTAAAGCGACGGATATGCATTATTGCATACATAAGGCTAAGCTACACGAATGATTTCGGTGGGGGTTATAATATATTAATTATTGTGTGATGAGCGGGAGTCTGCGAGAGATCGACCGTACAGTCATGACAAGACGTATATATATATATATATATATATATATATATATATATATATATATATATATATATATATATACGTACGCCTCTGCAGTTGTGACTGTTCTGTGTTTAGTCTGTTTAATTTTAATTGGTATCCACTTCACGTCTTATTCACTAGAAAACTGGACACTCGTCTGAGATCGAGAACACGAAAAAGTATATATAATTCAATAAACAACTTCATGGTGGAATAATAAATAAGTTCATGGTAATTCACGTGTAAACAAATCGTTTTAGTGTTGTCAATTTTAGCAGCAGTACAGAAATAATTTAATCTATTGTTTTGCCCGGCTTGATAACGCTCTGCACTCCCCGCTCACTCTCCACTCCAGAGAGTTTATTGCACTATTACTTGTATTAGAACAAACTCTGCCCTGGAGATACCGGGAGAGAGAATTCATGCCGGTGAGATTCAAATCACCAAGTTGACAAGTACTTAAAGTAGCTTTCAAAAGTGTTGTCCTTACCAGTGAAGGTTAGTACTGCGTATTCAATTAATTTGCAAGTAGACGTATGTGGCTATGAGTGTGTCATGCTCGGTAAATCGTATTTTAGAACTGCATATATCATGCGTGCCCGTTTTCCAGATCATCCACGCAGTTGATTATTTACACTACTACCAAGCTGCAAATTTGAATTCACTTTTTCGATTAACTGAATTCAATTGCTAAATTCTATACGAGGAGTAACGGTGATTGCGATGTTGGCTTATTTCAGTGTTAAAACTAATAAAAGGCTGGAGTTAGTCAACTATGGGATTCCATTGCCGAGAAAAGCATTGAATATGTACGTTTCTCTTGCAAAAACGCAGTTTCAATAAAGTTTTTATTATCACGTACGTCACCAGTGATGAGCACGTGCGTGCGTGACAACCACTCGCGCTGGGTAAGATATGTCTTTGCGAGGCTTTGTGTTTGTCATTTTCATGATGCTGATATAAACCATGTAATGTATGTACGTGTGCGTGCGCTGTCTTTGCGAAGCATTGTGCATGTTTAATTGTCATTGTCATGATGCTGATAAGTGATATAAAACACGTAATGTATGGACTGGAGAGAGAGTCCTGTTTTGATATACATGTATGTATTTAAGGGAGATTGCAGAGTGAAAAGAGCATTACCATGATCGAGTTGTTTACATCATGGGGAAATTAAAAACCCTTTAGCAGTTAGGCCCTACCTGGATCCTTGAGCCATTCCAAGATAAATTAACTGCAGTCATTGACTACAATAACGTGTGTGTGTGTCTGTGTACGTGTGTGTGTGTGCGCGCGTGCGTGCATGTGTGTGTACGTGTGTGTGTGTGTGTGTGTGTGTGTGTGTGTGTAGGCATGTGCGTGTTCGTCCGCGCTTGCTTGCTTGCATGCGCATACCCATGTGTGCATGTGAATCAATATAGCTCTTTGATATGGGCGTGCATGCGTGTGTGCTCCTCCTGTCCCCCCCCCCCCCCCCCCCCCCCCCCCCCTTCTCTGCCTCCTCCTACCCCCATCCAAGAAGGAGAAGAAGATATTGTGATCATGGTAACCCGACCGACTCTTTCCCCCCCCCCCCCCCCCCCCCCCCCACCCCCCGCCAACCCTAAACTTGTTGTTCCGATCATGAAGAAGGAAAGAATTAAATAAGTGAATGGTAAACAATTAACGAACTGCGTGCTGTCCCATCTTTTCTGCCCCACGAGCAGTCAGGGAATCCAATGTTTAAGCTTTTTAAAGCGTTTTCAATGAAAGAAAGTTTGGTTTAATTTCAATCTCGCCTCTTCTGATAAAAAAGAATGTAAAAATAGATTCTCTGGGGCGCAGGGAAGATGGGACGGCACGCTGTTCGTAATTGTTTATCGTCTTTTTCTTTCTCTCTCTATGTTTTTGGTTTTTGCATTAAAAAAGTCAGGGTCGGGAGACTAATAATAATAATAATAATAATAATAATAATAATAATAATAATAATAATAATAATAATAATAATAATAATAATAATAATAATAATAATAAGGGGGAGGGGGGACGATGTCGGTCGGATTACCATAATCACATTTTTGGGTGCCTAAGCATAATTGTTGCATCTGCGATTTTGCACTGTGCTTTTTACTGATTTTTCTTTTCTTTTAATATCAAATATATTTTCAGTTCAGTGTTGGGGTTTGTGAGCAGATGCTAATTGTACAGGATTCACACGTAAGCGTTGTCTCTCTGCGCATAGAATAATAAAGGCACTATGGTCATTCTCTCCTTATAAGAGAACACAGTCGCATTTTTTCGTAATCATGTGTGTGGGTGTTTTAAAATCTCTATCTTGATCTTTGGTGTACTGATATCTATTCTTCTCACACACACACACATACACAAACACACACACACACACACACACACGCACGCAAGCACGCACGCACGCGCGCGCGCACACGCACACATACACACACACACACACACACACACATGGTTGAGATCGGGGGAAATCCCAAACAAAGACCCATGAAGCAGGTCAAAATATTTTCTAGCTGCACTACATGGAGTTCGGTTTTGGAGCACGAGGACGTGTACGTACGGCCAAATCGATCTATACAGACCTGCCAATTGAGGCACATTGGACTATCCGGCCCATGGCATCGTTTTTAGAAACTGACCGAGGTCCCATGAAAAAACACAATTGTTTTCCATAACCCTTAATTGTCGGGATTATGACAATGTTCTGAGTATAGTGACTTAGCTGATATATATACACCAAAGACCTATAACAGTATAAGTATAAGCTACACAGGATCTTTGTATATACAGAGTTGCTCTCTCCGACCTCTTGGATAAAGATTGAAGGATCGTCAAGGTGGACTTGCAAGGAACTGCGATTTCGTAAAGACGACAAATCCTAATAATAATAAATAATGTAATTTAATTTAATTCGGGTTAACATTAATGTTGTCAAATTGATATGTGTTATGTTTTCGGTGCTAAAGTGACTCGGAGATATGGTGTTAGTGTGTGTGTGTGTGTGTGTGTGTGTGCGCGCACGTGTACGTGTGTGTGTGTGCGTGCGTGCGTGTGCGCGAATGGGGAGTGAAACAGATTTATTTAGAGCACGCACGCAAGCGTGCCGCCACATAATTATATCGGTAAAATGTGATGCGGCGTGCTTGGCAAGGGAGGTAACTATGTTTCCCTCCGAAGCTACGCCCTCTTAGATGAAGGAGAACATACTTAGTGTTCTGGTGCGTCTAATTGTGTTTTTTTAATATACTTCCTTCCGCATTCTGCTTTGAACAGTATTGTTACCTAGTGTAGAAAGCACTTTCTGTTAGCTCCAGCAGCCGTGTTTGGACTTAATGAGCGAACTACCATGTGTCAGAGCTGTGGACAATGTGTGTGAGCTTTTGCTGCGGTTTAGCCAATCGCAGTTTGGGTATGAGGATTGAGGTATTTTTAGATTCCATTCCCTTATATTGTGGATAATTTAGAGTTTTTAAAGTAATATGCTTCGTGATTCTTAGTTGAATCAGATGAGGTTTATTTCGTGTCAGTGGAATTGCTACTCCCAACAAGCTGACCTCATTGCAAAAGAAAACATCAGCAGTGAGTCTGCTTATCACTAGAGTACATGCTGTCTGCGTATTGCAGGATTCGTAGTCTGGAAAGGGATTGATTGATTGATTGATTCTTTATTTATCAAGGATGAAATTTTAGGCATTTCTGCCTTTCTTACAAATTGTCCTTGCTCATAAAGAAATGAAAACATTGATAATTAAGACACAAAATACACAGTAGCTAATCCATGTACAACAGTTGGTAAGATATATGAAGAATATGATCAACAATGACAAAGATTTTAGTATATGTCTTTGACAGCTGTCAGCTCAGTGAGTCTTTAAGATCAAGCAATACGTGTCATATGTACAGGCGACAGAAGTGAGATCATCTGAATAGATAATCACGTATGGATGCTTTAAAAGACGTCAAGGAAGTATTGTTCCTAAGGTGCAATGGAAGTGTATTCCATATCATAACACCTGAATATGTAATACTGCCTTTGAAAATGTCTATTCTAGGTTGTGGTAGAATGAAAGAATATGATCAACAATGACAAAGATTTTAGTATATGTCTTTGACAGCTGTCAGCTCAGTGAGTCTTTAAGATCAAGCAATACGTGTCATATGTACAGGCGACAGAAGTGAGATCATCTGAATAGATAATCACGTATGGATGCTTTAAAAGACGCCAAGGAAGTATTGTTCCTAAGGTGCAATGGAAGTGTATTCCATATCATAACACCTGAATATGTAATACTGCCTTTGAAAATGTCTATTCTAGGTTGTGGTAGAATGAAAGTGTTGCGAGATAGTGAATGGCTTGTTTGGGGACGAATGAAGAGATCAGTAAGATACGTTGGTGCTTGTGAATGAGCAATTTTGTGCATAAGGATGCATTTATTGAGGACGAGGTGTTTTTGGAAGGGTAGTAAGCCAAGATTTTTTATCTTTTCATCCGTAGACAATGTTGAGTCGGAAATGGTAACCTTGGCAGCTCGTCTGTACAGTGATTTAATCTTGTTCAAGTGCACTGCCATAGAGCCATCCCATACTACAGATGCAAAATTAATATGGGAATTTATGTGTGCGTGAAGAAACATTATGCAGAGGGAGACATTTTGACCCTACAAACTAAACACAATAAAAATGTAGCAGTACAGGAATATTACCACTTTTCTTGTGGAGTTTTGTACATTTATGATTGTACAGACGCTCGTTCTTGCCTGTTTTAAAACATAGTTTTGTTAAAAAAGCAAGTGTACGCTACCAGAATGAAGAAATGACGTGTTTTTGTTGATTTAGAACATGAAATTTGTTACAGTTATCGCTTCTCGGCCTTTTGGCTAAGATCAAAGTGCTACCCCCCCCCCCCCCCCCCCCCCCCCTCACTTGGTCCTCGCTCTGCTCCTTCAGCTTGTTAGCCTCCTAAAGTGCGTTCGTGAGCTTGTCAGACAAAACGGCGGGTCCCTAAAAATAGCTCCGGCGCAGATACATAAATAGATGTGGAGAACCAAAGCAAGGGACGCAACTCTTGTGCTTGTGGCCCAGCTCCTCAAGCAACGCTGGGATTGACCTCTTTGCAAACTTTAACCGGCAGTGACCAGTCTCGCAGAACTCGCCGGTCTGTAGCTCAGTGCTGGCCATCTCGGGTTACACTGACACATGGCCAGCCGCAAGGGAGTTGAGATGGAGGGGAGGGGGGGGCATCCACAAAGTCGTCGCCAGAAATAGAAATCGGGAAAATCGTCCATTGACGTTATAAGACCTGGGAAACCCTCCGAAATGCAAATGTAGATAGGCGCGAACCAACTGTCCAATCAGCATGGCGAAAAAGCCTTCTGCCGCGAAAGTGACATTAGATCTATTAATATTGACCAATGAAAGTATCTGCGCCGGAGCTATTTTTAGGGACCCGCCGTTTTGTCTGACACTCTCGTCCCGCTCTCCCTGCAGCTTGGCAATGTCTCTTTGGCGGCAATCTCCTTTCAGATCAGTTGAATATTGCTAACTTCCGGCCCATCTCCCTACTCAGCTGCCTGTATAAGCTATATAGCGGGGTCCTTGCTTCCAGGCTGGCCTCGGTCGCGGTCTCCAAAGGCTGGATCTCCCCAGCCCAGAAGGGCTTCATCCCAGGCGTTCATGGTCTGCAGGAGCACCTGTACATCCTGCAGACTGCCATCAGGGATGCTGCTGCC
>JAWQFJ010016948.1:17500-22794 GCA_034096865.1 Theodoxus fluviatilis | reverse complement strand
ACACACACACACACACACACACACACACACACACAGACGACACGGGGTGCCTACCTCCAGGAAGCCGATGGGTCCCTGCAGAGGGTAGTCCTTCAGATGACGCTCCTCGTCCAGGAACTTTCCCGCGCGGCCCCCAGTGGGGGGCAGGTACAGTCCGTAGTTCAGGGCGTCCCGCAGGTCCTGCATTGTCCAGCATAGAGACGTGGCCATTGAGGTGAATGCGTGTACACATATAGATCTACATACAATACACTCGCACGTACACATACACTTACCCAATTATATTGAACATAGATATGTAACGAAGAAGCCACGGACGTTAGTGTAGATTTAAACGCATGTACATACAAAGGCGTTCACACACACACGCGCGCGCGCGCGCGCGCGCACACAGATAGATGAACACACATACATACACACAGATGCATACACTGACATAAAGACATGCACACAGACACTTTTACTTCATAAGGCACGATGGTGTGCATGCATGCTTGCATGCACTGAGCAGACCAGGCAACAAAAATGCACACACACCATCTTTGTGATTCAGTGTCTGCTTTTGTAGATTCATTAACGTTCTCAACGCAATAGTGTTGATAACAGATTCAACTAAACAATAGTTAAGGTGAATTTTCACAAGTTAAAACTTTTTCCACAAAGTGTTCAGCAAATGAATGAAAACGTATTATCTTTTACATGTAATTCCAAACAGTAACTTAATGCAATTTTGTTGACAACACATTCTGTTAAACCATGCTTAAGACGAATTCTCACAACTTCAAATTTATTACATAGGATGTCCAGTTTACTACTGACCAACTTATCCACTTTGGCAAAAATACTGCTTCCAAACTTTCGAAAGAACACTGTAAACAAGAAGGGCAAAGCCCATACGACTCACATGCTTGACCTTGACCTTTATATGACCTTGACCTTCAGGTGACCTTCAAGGTCAAGGTCAAACAACTAAACCTACCAATGACATCATACACTAAGAAATGCTTTACACATTTTTCCTACCAAAATACATGTGACCTTGACCCAAGGTCAAGGTCATCCAAGGTCATGCAACACAAAGCTGTTAATTCAAGACATAGGAAGCACAATGGTGCTTATTGGCACTTTCTACCATGAGATATAGTCACTTTTAGTGGTTCATTACCCCATTTTGGTCACATTTTAATAAGGGTCAAAGTGACCTTGACCTTGATGATATGTGACCAAATGTGTCTCATGATGAAAGTATAACATGTGCCCCACATAATTATTAAGTTTGAAACAGTTATCTTCCATAGTTCAGGGTCAAGGTCACTTCAAAATATGTATACAATCCAACTTTGAAGAGCTCCTGTGACCTTGACCTTGAAGCAAGGTCAACCAAACTGGTATCAAAAGATAGGGCTTGCTTTGACCTATATACCACTTGTAGCTAAGGTCGCCATTCTCAATAACGTGGGAGAAAATTGGGAAAATGTGAAAAATGACTGTTTTTGAGACCACATTTATGGCTCCTGTGACCTTGACCTTGAAGCAAGGTCAAGTCACTATGTATGTTTTTTGAGGCCTTGTCATCATACACCATCATGCCACATTTGGTGTTGATAGACTTAATAGTCTCCGAGAAAAATCCAACGTTTAAGTTTTTTACGCCCGGACGGACGGACGCCCGGACGGACGGACGGACGGACGGACGGACGGACGGACGGACAGACGGACGACACGGCTCAGTACATAGACTCACTTTTGCTTCGCATGTGAGTCAAAAATGGTTTTATTTTGTGTGCACATTGCGTTGCTTTGCAGTCAAAGAAAACAAGAAGGGCAAAGCCCATACGACTCACATGCTTGACCTTGACCTTTATATGACCTTGACCTTCAGGTGACCTTCAAGGTCAAGGTCAAACAACTAAACCTACCAATGACATCATACACTAAGAAATGCTTTACACATTTTTCCTACCAAAATACATGTGAACTTGACCCAAGGTCAAGGTCATCCAAGGTCATGCAACACAAAGCTGTTAATTCAAGACATAGGAAGCACAATGGTGCTTATTGGCACTTTCTACCATGAGATATAGTCACTTTTAGTGGTTCACTACCCCATTTTGGTCACATTTCATAAGGGTCAAAGTGACCTTGACCTTGATGATATGTGACCAAATGTGTCTCATGATGAAAGTATAACATGTGCCCCACATAATTATTAAGTTTGAAACAGTTATCTTCCATAGTTCAGGGTCAAGGTCACTTCAAAATATGTATACAATCCAACTTTGAAGAGCTCCTGTGACCTTGACCTTGAATCAAGGTCAACCAAACTGGTATCAAAAGATAGGGCTTGCTTTGACCTATATACCACTTGTAGCTAAGGTCGCCATTCTCAATAACGTGGGAGAAAATTGGGAAAATGTGAAAAATGACTGTTTTTGAGACCACATTTATGGCTCCTGTGACCTTGACCTTGAAGCAAGGTCAAGTCACTATGTATGTTTTTTGAGGCCTTGTCATCATACACCATCATGCCACATTTGGTGTTGATAGACTTAATAGTCTCCGAGAAAAATCCAACGTTTAAGTTTTTTACGCCCGGACGGACGGACGCCCGGACGGACGGACGGACGGACGGACGGACGGACGGACGGACAGACGGACGACACGGCTCAGTACATAGACTCACTTTTGCTTCGCATGTGAGTCAAAAATGGTTTTATTTTGTGTGCACATTGCTTGCTTTGCAGTCAAAGAAAACAAGAAGGGCAAAGCCCATACGACTCACATGCTTGACCTTGACCTTTATATGACCTTGACCTTTATATGACCTTGACCTTCAGGTGACCTTCAAGGTCAAGGTCAAACAACTAAACCTACCAATGACATCATACACTAAGAAATGCTTTACACATTTTTCCTACCAAAATACATGTGACCTTGACCCAAGGTCAAGGTCATCCAAGGTCATGCAACACAAAGCTGTTAATTCAAGACATAGGAAGCACAATGGTGCTTATTGGCACTTTCTACCATGAGATATAGTCACTTTTAGTGGTTCACTACCCCATTTTGGTCACATTTCATAAGGGTCAAAGTGACCTTGACCTTGATGATATGTGAACAAATGTGTCTCATGATGAAAGTATAACATGTGCCCCACATAATTATTAAGTTTGAAACAGTTATCTTCCATAGTTCAGGGTCAAGGTCACTTCAAAATATGTATACAATCCAACTTTGAAGAGCTCCTGTGACCTTGACCTTGAAGCAAGGTCAACCAAACTGGTATCAAAAGATAGGGCTTGCTTTGACCTATATACCACTTGTAGCTAAGGTCGCCATTCTCAATAACGTGGGAGAAAATTGGGAAAATGTGAAAAATGACTGTTTTTGAGACCACATTTATGGCTCCTGTGACCTTGACCTTGAAGCAAGGTCAAGTCAATTTGTATGTTTTTTGAGGCCTTGTCATCATACACCATCATGCCACATTTGGTGTTGATAGACTTAATAGTCTCCGAGAAAAATCCAACGTTTAAGTTTTTTACGCCCGGACGGACGGACGCCCGGACGGACGGACGGACGGACGGACGGACGACACGGCTCAGTACATAGACTCACTTTTGCTTCGCATGTGAGTCAAAAAAGACTAAGTGAGTGGTACTATGGATACAATATTCCAGTATATTTTCACGATTACAACATCACATTTCAAAATACCGACTGCTAAAAATAAGTAGTATGATGAACACTTTCCGATCAATTGACACCTATATCCTTGCGTTCTACGTTCCACTTTGAACGTACTACGTCCCAATTTGAACGCAGTACGTCACACTGGTAACGTACTACGTCACAACAATAACAACCGAACAGAAATACAAAGTATATTATACAAGACGTGCAGTCTGAGCAAAACTTTCATTGCTGCAATTTTGTTTCTGAAAACACAGCAGCACTTTTCCTGCAAGCATCAAGGTGGACCAGCCCAACCCACCTTGGCAAAAGCCGACAGGATTCTCTGCTTGGCCTGCCATACCGAGTCGTCCAACTGGAACTGCAAGCATTTCTGTGGAAAACAAACAGCACCGTAAGAGTTACATGGGTCTTCAAGTAGAAAAATGATGCACAGGGAGTACACATCTGAGTGGATTTTTTAGCTTTGCGATTGCTTCTACATTAGTGCACTTCTACAGATGTTCGTATTTACAGTTCAATGGCATGCAGGTGTTATCATCGTCGTATCCACACCAGCATGACCTTCCTCTAGGCAAGTTTATCTCGGAGTCCACAGGTCAGCTGGATGTGATATCATCGACATTCCATGCATGTCTGGGGCCGTGGACACGATGGACAGACAAAGAGATAGACAGACTGGCCAGGGAGCGCTGAGGGTCAGACACAACCGCAACACACATTCGTCTTCTGCTGGCTGACCACAGACAGCTGGGGGACAGCAAGTTCTAAGACAGCTTCCAAGTGACAGGGACTGATGAGGTACACAATGTACTGAGTGATCTTTCAAAAGTGCAACCAAAATGAAATATCTCTTCACAGCAGGCCTGTGGAAACTCTGCCCCGACTGTAAACGCTGCTTGAAGTCAGTATGAGTATGCTTGCTCAGATGCGAAAGTAGTTCAGTAACATAATTTAAGCATTCGTGAGTGCACACACGCACACACACGCGCGCGCGCGCGCGCGCGCACACACACACACACACACACACACACATACAAGCACACACACGCACACACATACACCAAATAACAAAACATTTTACATACATCCGCATCACAAACACATCACTCACACACACTGAAATTACTTGTTTGAAGTGTTGCCCCATTCAGCACGACGAAGTCTATCGACGGAATACCGCACCATTGAAATTAGGCGTCTTATTTCGAGAAAGCAATGAGTTTATTCTTACAAAACAATTCAGATTAAGTAGCAAGGATGCCAGCGAAACGCTCTGCAGTCGAAGTCGAATTATTAAGCGATAGAACAGACAGCTGCAAGGCAAATGGACGTCCAACACACGGGACATACCGTAAAGGAGAGAGAGAGAAAAGGCATGACTTATCCAACTGACAAGAGATGTCAAGAGCAGCTACGTGACCCTTCCAGACTAGCAGCAGAGAGTCATATGGTGGCTATTGCAGACAAGTTGGAACTGAAGGGAAGGGACGGGAAGTTCCTGTAAATACTGTTTTTGTCCTTTGCTTTTGGCAGGTCATAGACGTTGAACCAAAACTAATGGAGTCACAGAGGGGTAGGTGCAACGTAGATGTTCACAA
>JAWQFJ010016948.1:10000-12500 GCA_034096865.1 Theodoxus fluviatilis | reverse complement strand
GCGCTATGGCTATCAGATCATTGTTTTAAGAAGAACCTTGAAACAAAGGCAGAGCTCTACAACAACATCGGTGAGCGAGGACTGCCGGCTTGAAATTCACTCCGTCTCTCACAGGAAGCCAGGGAAGAGATTTGAGCACTGGTGTAACATTGGACTGGGCTCAGCTCTGCAATAGGATCGGCCCAGACTGGGTTAACATGGCATTCTGGAAAGAGAAGCAAGAAGGAGGGGAGGAGAGAAAAGGACAAGGAAGTCGGGGAAGACAGAAGGCATGACAGAGTGAGGAGTGGAAGGACGAGGGGACCCGAATCAAAGCCAGGTTACAGGGCAGGCAGAGGACAAGCAGGGGACAAACGGACGCCGAAGGAGACAAGCGCCTCCTTTGAAGCGCCATGAACAGGCAGGCTGTCGTGACAGACACAGCCACCGCCACTTTCAGGCAACAAGGCCTACCAGGTCTGTCCCGTACAAGGCACTGAGAGTGAGAGGTCTGCTTACAAGTAGACAGGCAACAAGGCCTACCAGGTGTGTCCCGTACAAGGCACTGAGAGTGAGAGGCCTGCTTACAATTAGACAGTCAACAAGGCCTACCAGGTCTGTCCCGTACAAGGCACTGAGAGTGAGAGGTCTGCTTACAATTAGACAGTCAACAACCTGAACAGAGTTCCGAGGCAGAGACTGCGAGGCAGAGAGAAAGGCAGATGCACAAGGAAGAAGGCAGAGAAAGAGGCAGATGTGCAGCAGAAGGCAGAACGGGAGAGAGGGAGGGAGGGAGGGAGGGAGGGAGAGAGAGAGGGAGGGAGGGAGGGAGGGAGGGAGAGAGGGAGGGAGAGAGAGAGGGAGGGAGGGAGAGAGAGAGAGGAGGGAGGGAGGGAGGGAGAGAGGGAGGGAGAGAGAGGGAGGGAGGGAGGGAGGGAGGGAGGGAGGGAGAGAGAGAGGGAGGGAGGGAGGGAGGGAGAGAGGGAGGGAGAGAGAGAGGGAGGGAGGGAGGGAGGGAGGGAGGGAGGGAGAGAGGGAGGGAGGGAGGGAGGGAGAGAGAGAGGGAGGGAGGGAGGGAGGGAGAGAGGGAGGGAGGGAGGGAGGGAGGGAGGGAGGGAGGGAGAGAGGGAGGGAGGGAGGGAGAGAGGGAGGGAGGGAGGGAGGGAGGGAGGGAGGGAGGGAGAGAGGGAGGGAGAGAGAGAGAGAGAGAGAGAGAGAGAGAACGAGATAGCGAGAGACAGAGAGACAGAGAGATAGCGAGAGACAGAGAGACAGAGAGAAAGACAGAGAGAGAGACAGAGAGACAGAGAGAGAGACAGAGAGAGAGACAGAGACAGAGAGAGAGACAGAGAGAGACAGAGACAGAGAGAGTAGGGAGAAGGGGGGGGGGGCACACAAAGAGGCAGGCAGACGGGAAAACAGAGAAGCTTGCAGGCTGAGGGTGAGACAAAAGAACAGATGGAGACATGACCGGAGTCCCTAGGGAGGCACATATCGAGTTGGCCATCGCTGGCGTTTATGTCGAGGTTGACTAATCCTTCGAAAAAAAATCCAGGGACGATTTCAATGAGTTAATCAATCCCGCACTCAAGGGCGAAGTTTTAGGGATCTGGAACGGTCCGCCTGGCAGCCCGACTATTCCTCGCAATTTGCCCTGCCTGGACTCCCTGTCCCAAGACAAAAGTGTAAGCCACTCAGCTGTTGTCTCTGAGGTGACGGCAGGCTCAGGTAAAAGTGCCCCAGAACTTCATGATAATCAATGTCTGAGTTACACCTGTTGTCCTCTAATCGACCACAGGATTTGAATGAGGTCAATGCCCGATTTGCCACTATTGGCAATGTTAAACTCAAAAACAGGCGTTTCGACCCTTGTTATGGAGATGACGTAAGCATAGAAGCGAAACTCGCGGAGACTCCAACCTCTTCCCAAGTGTGTTCATAGTTTCACTCCATGGCAATGAGCATCAACATTGCGGGAAAGCTTTCTCCCTTAAATTAAATAGCAGAACTCAATGCAGATTTGGACAGAAGGCATTATCCTATGCTGGACCTCCTGTCTGGAATCCCCTACCTGTTCAACTCCGACCATGCTTAAAGCTTAATGCGGTAAAGACAAGATCTAAAAAAGCTACTCATTGCCACACGCTACAAGTGACTCCTGATACGAGTGCGCTGCGAGCGACTCGGTAGGAGTCGGAACCAGCGCTACACAAGTGATATCGACGACGACGACGACGATGATATCAACGGCGAAGACGACGATGACAGAGCCTTGAAATGTCCGTGTTGGCAACAGTCACATACAGCAACCCCCAGTAGACCCACACCATCGGCCCCTACACAATTCCTCCATGACGTCTTCACTACAGACTTCCTCCATTCGTTTGATAGCTTCGTGTATGTGAAGACGCCTGAATATCCGGTATAAAGGTAAGAGAATAACATGAAGATGTAGGCGAACTAACTCATCCATCGGTATAGTTAAATAACTCCTTCCTTGACCTATTGTCCTATTTAAGTA
>JAWQFJ010016947.1:10000-12599 GCA_034096865.1 Theodoxus fluviatilis | reverse complement strand
CTAAAAAAGTCACTTTCTTTTCAAACCTTGATTCAGAAAATTTGATACATTCAATCGGATCTAACTTCCAGTAAGTGTGCAAAATGTCAAGGAAATCCGTCCAGTAGTTTTTGAGATATCAGCCTTTAAGTAGGGACTGACAGACACACAGACAGATAGACACACAGACAGACACACAGACAGACACACAGACAGACAGATAAAACTGTGAGGACCTCCAGTAAACCTGGAGGGATAAATACTTTGGTTCTAGTGCTCTCCCTAACAGCTGTCACTTCTCATCAGTTTTTACAAAGGGATTGTGACCAATTCAAATCTCAGCTTCTAAAATATGTTTTGTGACAATGTGATGATTTTCGGGAGACCATGAAAAAATGCACATGACAAGGCAGCCATAAAGACTTGAGAAGGCAAGACATCCACCCTTCACTGTGGAAAAGTCAGCACCGCCACTGTCAAAGAACACCAAGGCATGATAGCTTCAGGCAACCCTACCAAACCAGGAAGCAGTGAAAGCCATTCCTGGCTAGAATCTCAGCCCAAATATAGGGGGCTCGGAACTGTGGTGGTTAGGAGTATAAACCCCTAAAGTGTGTGATTGTTTGACTGACTTGAAAAATCATCATTAAAAGAACTTTCAAAACTCTACTCATAAAAAATAATTTCTGTAATTTAGTCATGATTGTAAACTAAGTCAAAAAGATTATGCAGTCATCCTACATTAAACTAACAGACTACAAAAAGTGTTCAAGTGGTGACATGGGTCCTATTCATCAGAAGCCTCAATACTGAGATGCATCGCCACACATCTTCCTGAAGCACAGCCATCTCTGTCTAACAAACTCAGTTTGCTTCAGTGGACTAGCAAGGAGCACCAAGGGAAGAGAGCGTCCTGCCTTGGACTGAGCCATCAGAGGAGTCCACTGTCTCAAACACAGACTGTGCCAGGGCGAAGGTCACTGGCGGGGGCAGGGATGCCCCTTAGTAGTCATCGACACTTAATATCTCAGGCTCCATCTCCTCAAGGCAGGACATCAAGGATGAAACTCCTCCATGCTGAAGTCTTGCATTGGCACCAGAAGTTTCCCTTGCTCCCGAATGTCCTGGAAATGCAGAGGAAGATACTCCCTGGGGGACGGAGACAGAGTCATCCCGACAGAATTGCACCTGCTGTAGCACCCTGGCGAGTGACTGGTCCATGTTTTCTGGCTGCAGAGGCGCTTGTGTCCAGGAATAGTTGCCAGACGATGCAGTTGCTCCTGCGGAGTTTGAAAAGGACGCTGCACCAAAAGTCCTCCTCTGCACTGGTGCATTGGTTGGCCCCTGGGGGTGGAGGGGCTCAAACTGCAGAGAGTTCACACCAGAGCTGGAAACTCCCACCTGGCTCACTGAGGAGGGAGCATCTGCAGTCAGGTAGCTCAGTATGGAATCCAACTCCACATTCCCTGTACATCCAGAAGTGCGGGACTCGGCGAAGATATCGCCATCGGACGGATTTGTCTGTGCAGAATTTCCACCGAAGGTAGAGGTGGCGTAGGAGTGGAATCCCTGGGGAGACTGAACAGAGGTGAGGGACGCGATCCCTCCACTCTCCGACGCACCACTAGTCCAGCTGCCTGTGCTGAGATTGGAACTGGAGCCGGCACTGTGCAGAGTCCCCCTAGATGCAGGACTGTCCTCCATCCATCCCACACCACTAGCACCACCTCCACTACCTCCACTGTACTGAGGTCCACTGTAAGAGCAAGGAGCTTCACTTGACTGCAGGAAGTTCCCCATGGCGCCGCTGTAGCCACTCCTCGAGGACATCATTGTAGAGTCTGGGCACATTCTTGAAGCTCTTGGTCCATCAACTGCGCCTGTGTACATGTGGGACTGTGCCTGAAGAGAGACTTGCCCTGGGTGGCCTGTGTACATGGAGGCAGGAAGATGGCTGCCTGAGAACTGTGTCCTGTACGCCGAGGGTGGGTAGGACTGGAAGGTACTTGGGAGCTGCTGTGCAGATAAGGAGCCAAAAAACCTGGCACCACCAGAGCCCTCTGAGAAAGTGTGCTGGGCAGGGTTGTCTTGGACATTGCAGTGGACTTGGCCTGCTGTCAGTTGGTTCTGAGGCTGCCGAGAGCGGGAAGCCAGGAGTTTGACTAATGCTTCAGGAATGATGCCCTTGTCGATTTGCATACACATCCGCTTGGACTGTCAAGACGAGAGAAAAGGAGTAAGTAATAAGTGCCAAACATTCAAATGGGCTCATGGAGTGGCTGTGGCTGCTGCTGCTGTTTCTGGTTTGCTTGGAGTTGAAAACTGTGCCAGAATCAACAACTTGGCCATCATATGACTTACATTCTTAACAGCTGTGGGGAGAAAAAAACAACACATGACAAATATGTACAATGAAACAAAATTTTGAAGTTGCTGTCGTGAGTGAATCCTCCTCCTCAGCCAGATTGCTAGGGCATGCTTGCAGTTTTCTTGTCTTGCAGCAAAAGATGCAGATTGGAACTTGCATGTCATTCTGAGCACACAGCTCCGCATTTCACCTGTACATATGATTCCTCTGTGTCAGAATTTGACAGAAACCTCGTGTGCCTTGTCAATGGTC
>JAWQFJ010016947.1:0-5000 GCA_034096865.1 Theodoxus fluviatilis | reverse complement strand
GCCTGTGCTAAGCTTTCTGTCACTTAACTCTTCATTCTCCAGTCCTGTAAGGATTATGCAATTTGTAGAAAAAAATCTGATGCATTACAGAAGGAGGTGCAAGATGAGACAAAGGAAGGACAAGAGGGAGGTGCAAGATGTGACAGAGGAAGGACAAGAGGGAGGTGCAAGATGAGACAGAGGAAGGACAAGGAGGAGGTGCAAGATGAGGCAGAGGAAGGACAAGGAGGAGGTGCAAGATGAGACAGAGGAAGGACAAGGAGGAGGTGCAAGATGAGACAGAGGAAGGACAAGGAGGAGGTGCAAGATGAGACAGAGGAAGGACAAGGAGGAGGTGCAAGATGAGACAGAGGAAGGACAAGGAGGAGGTGCAAGATGAGACAGAGGAAGGACAAGAGAGGTGCAAGATGAGACAGAGGAAGGACAAGGAGGAGGTGCAAGATGAGACAGAGGAAGGACAAGGAGGTGCAAGATGAGACAGAGGAAGGACAAGGAGGAGGTGCAAGATGAGACAGAGGAAGGACAAGGAGGAGGTGCAAGATGAGACAGAGGAAGGACAAGAGGGAGGTGCAAGATGAGACAGAGGAAGGACAAGAGGAGGTGCAAGATGAGACAGAGGAAGGACAAGAAGGAGGTGCAAGATGAGACAGAGGAAGGACAAGGAGGAGGTGCAAGATGAGACAGAGAAAGGACAAGAAGGAGATGCAAGATGAGACAGAGGAAGGACAAGAGGGAGGTGCAAGATGAGACAGAGGAAGGACAAGAGGGAGGTGCAAGATGAGACAGAGGAAGGACAAGAGGGAGGTGCAAGATGAGACAGAGGAAGGACAAGAGGGAGGTGCAAGATGAGACAGAGGAAGGACAAGGAGGAGGTGCAAGATGAGACAGAGGAAGGACAAGGAGGAGGTGCAAGATGAGACAGAGGAAGGACAAGGAGGAGGTGCAAGATGAGACAGAGGAAGGACAAGAGGAGGTGCAAGATGAGACAGAGGAAGGACAAGAGGGAGGTGCAAGATGAGACAGAGGAAGGACAAGGAGGAGGTGCAAGATGAGACAGAGGAAGGACAAGAGGAGGTGCAAGATGAGACAGAGGAAGGACAAGGAGGAGGTGCAAGATGAGACAGAGGAAGGACAAGGAGGAGGTGCAAGATGAGACAGAGGAAGGACAAGAGGGAGGTGCAAGATGAGACAGAGGAAGGACAAGGAGGAGGTGCAAGATGAGACAGAGGAAGGACAAGGAGGAGGTGCAAGATGAGACAGAGGAAGGACAAGAGGGAGGTGCAAGATGAGACAGAGGAAGGACAAGAGGGAGGTGCAAGATGAGACAGAGGAAGGACAAGAGGGAGGTGCAAGATGAGACAGAGGAAGGACAAGGAGGAGGTGCAAGATGAGACAGAGGAAGGACAAGGAGGAGGTGCAAGATGAGACAGAGGAAGGACAAGAGGGAGGTGCAAGATGAGACAGAGGAAGGACAAGAGGGAGGTGCAAGATGAGACAAGGAAGGACAAGGAGGAGGTGCAAGATGAGACAGAGGAAGGACAAGAGGGAGGTGCAAGATGAGACAGAGGAAGGACAAGAGGAGGTGCAAGATGAGACAGAGGAAGGACAAGAAGGAGGTGCAAGATGAGACAGAGGAAGGACAAGAGGGAGGTGCAAGATGAGACAGAGGAAGGACAAGGAGGAGGTGCAAGATGAGACAGAGGAAGGACAAGAGGAGGTGCAAGATGAGACAGAGGAAGGACAAGAGGGAGGTGCAAGATGAGACAGAGGAAGGACAAGGAGGTGCAAGATGAGACAGAGGAAGGACAAGAGGGAGGTGCAAGATGAGACAGAGGAAGGACAAGAGGGAGGTGCAAGATGAGACAGAGGAAGGACAAGAGGGAGGTGCAAGATGAGACAGAGGAAGGACAAGAGGGAGGTGACAAGATGAGACAGAGGAAGGACAAGAGGGAGGTGCAAGATGAGACAGAGGAAGGACAAGGGAGGTGCAAGATGAGACAGAGGAAGGACAAGAGGGAGGTGCAAGATGAGACAGAGGAAGGACAAGAAGGAGGTGCAAGATGAGACAGAGGAAGGACAAGAGGGAGGTGCAAGATGAGACAGAGGAAGGACAAGAGGGAGGTGCAAGATGAGACAGAGGAAGGACAAGAGGGAGGTGCAAGATGAGACAGAGGAAGGACAAGAGGGAGGTGCAAGATGAGACAGAGGAAGGACAAGAGGGAGGTGCAAGATGAGACAGAGGAAGGACAAGAAGGAGGTGCAAGATGAGACAGAGGAAGGACAAGGAGGAGGTGCAAGATGAGACAGAGGAAGGACAAGAGGGAGGTGCAAGATGAGACAGAGGAAGGACAAGGAGGAGGTGCAAGATGAGACAGAGGAAGGACAAGAGGAGGTGCAAGATGAGACAGAGGAAGGACAAGAAGGAGGTGCAAGATGAGACAGAGGAAGGACAAGGAGGAGGTGCAAGATGAGACAGAGGAAGGACAAGAAGGAGGTGCAAGATGAGACAGAGAAAGGACAAGAGGGAGGTGCAAGATGAGACAGAGGAAGGACAAGAGGGAGGTGCAAGATGAGACAGAGGAAGGACAAGAAGGAGGTGCAAGATGAGACAGAGGAAGGACAAGAAGGAGGTGCAAGATGAGACAGAGGAAGGACAAGGAGGAGGTGCAAGATGAGACAGAGAAAGGACAAGGAGGAGGTGCAAGATGAGACAGAGGAAGGACAAGAGGAGGTGCAAGATGAGACAGAGGAAGGACAAGAGGGAGGTGCAAGATGAGACAGAGGAAGGACAAGAGGGAGGTGCAAGATGAGACAGAGGAAGGACAAGAAGGAGGTGCAAGATGAGACAGAGGAAGGACAAGAAGGAGGTGCAAGATGAGACAGAGGAAGGACAAGGAGGAGGTGCAAGATGAGACAGAGGAAGGACAAGGAGGAGGTGCAAGATGAGACAGAGGAAGGACAAGGAGGAGGTGCAAGATGAGACAGAGGGAGGACAAGAAGAAGGTGCAAGATGAGATAGTGGAAGGACAAGAGGGAGATGCAAGATGAGGCAGAGGAAGGACCAGAGGGAGAAGGAAGAGCAGGTGGCGGGAGAGAGGTAAGGGAAGAGGTTGGAGGAGGAGAAAATCTGAGAAGGACCAGACAATAAGGGAAAGAGGAGAAACACAAGAAAGTCATACAAGAAGAGGAAGGCAAAGGCGGAGATAAAGGTGTGGCTTTCTATAGCGACTTATCACCCGTATCTGAGTATTGAACCACTCCACACTTTACCTCCTGATCACTGGGCCGCTTGATCAACCGGTCGCTGGCATCTGACGACAAACTCAGTGACAGACAGGTAAGACGCACACACTCAGGTGCCAGCACCAACACTTCTCCCAGGGGAGTATTCCACCCCGATGCTGGCTCATGGCCACATACAGGGTTAACCTGCACCACAGTGTGCCAGCACCAACACTTCTCCCAGGGGAGTATTCCACCCCGATGCTGGCTCATGGCCACATACAGGGTTAACCTGCACCACAGTGTGCCATCCCTGCCCTCACAGGTACCCGGGTTTTTTCCTGAGTGGGAAGAATCAATGCGAGTTGAGCATCTTGCCCAAGGTTGCAACTCCAGCATCCGCAAGACTCAGAATGGCCAGGGCCCTAACTACAAGACTACAAGAGGAGGACTACACGACAAGGAATTCCAGTGGAGAAACACATGGGGGCAGCTAGAGGGAGTATCAGTCTCCAGTGGAGAAACACATGGGGGCAGCTAGAGGGAGTATCAGTCTCCAGTGGAGAAACACATGGGGGCAGCTAGAGGGAGTATCAGTCTCCAGTGGAGAAACACATGGGGCAGCTAGAGGGAGTATCAGTCTCCAGTGGAGAAACACATGGGGGCAGCTAGAGGGAGTATCAGTCTCCAGTGGAGAAACACATGGGGGCAGCTAGAGGGAGTATCAGTCTCCAGTGGAGAAACACATGGGGCAGCTAGAGGGAGTATCAGTCTCCAGTGGAGAAACACATGGGGGCAGCTAGAGGGAGTATCAGTCTCCAGTGGAGAAACACATGGGGGCAGCTAGAGGGAGTATCAGTCTCCAGTGGAGAAACACATGGGGCAGCTAGAGGGAGTATCAGTCTCCAGTGGAGAAACACATGGGGGCAGCTAGAGGGAGTATCAGTCTCCAGTGGAGAAACACATGGGGGCAGCTAGAGGGAGTATCAGTCTCCAGTGGAGAAACACATGGGGGCAGCTAGAGGGAGTATCAGTCTCCAGTGGAGAAACACATGGGGGCAGCTAGAGGGAGTATCAGTCTCCAGTGGAGAAACACATGGGGGCAGCTAGAGGGAGTATCAGTCTCCAGTGGAGAAACACATGGGGGCAGCTAGAGGGAGTATCAGTCTCCAGTGGAGAAACACATGGGGGCAGCTAGAGGGAGTATCAGTCTCCAGTGGAGAAACACATGGGGGCAGCTAGAGGGAGTATCAGTCTCCAGTGGAGAAACACATGGGGGCAGCTAGAGGGAGTATCAGTCTCCAGTGGAGAAACACATGGGGGCAGCTAGAGGGAGTATCAGTCTCCAGTGGAGAAACACATGGGGGCAGCTAGAGGGAGTATCAGTCTCCGCAGGAGCAGTAGGAAACGGAGGGAGAATACGCGTTGTGGAGAGAAAAAGATACACGAGCAGTGGAATACAGGCAGTTTGCCGTGGCACTCGCACCAACTACACAGGAGGCAGTCTATGACTTCTGAAGTAATACGACAAACAATGGAGTCACAGGGAAAACAAAATACATTTTTCATTTTAGCAATAAACACATTTATTGATGTGACTGTTCTGCGCCATGAGCAAGTAGTTTTCTTTAAGAAAGTGATGTGTAGTTATGATTACAAGTACTTTTTAACAACAATATCAACGACAACAACAACAACAACACTTCAGAAAAATCATATAGAAGGCAAACATTTACACCTTCAAGAATAACGTTAATGGAATAAGGTTTTCCCACAAT
>JAWQFJ010016943.1:0-12254 GCA_034096865.1 Theodoxus fluviatilis | reverse complement strand
ACAGACAACGCCGATGCTGTCTCCTCCATCGCACACCACAAGGACGTTTTCCTCAGTCTTGAAATACCGTTGTTCATTTTGCCTGCCCTGTTTGGAGCAGAGTCGGTGGCGAAGACCCTTGTCTCCATTCTGAGAAAGTGGGGCTACGATGACGATAGGATACGTTCGGAAGTCGATGCTGGGAACGAAAACAATATTATACCACTGTTAGGACGGAAAGAGGTGGTCAAACCTCTTATGGGAGATGAAAGTTCTGTTGATGACATAAGAACTTCACAGACTGTTCCACTTTCCATTGTAAAGTTACTTACTGACAATGGATTTACTCCACTCATGTGCGCATGCATCAGAGGTCACAGAGAGATAGTGAACCTACTCATTCCCTTCAGTGACGTCAATGCAGCTTCAAAGGATGGCGACACTGCTCTTATGATAGCTGCTGAGAACGCTCTCCGTGAGGTAGTGAACCTCCTCATCCCACACAGTGACGTCAAAGCAGCTACAAAAGATGGCTTTACTGCTCTTATGATAGCCGCTCATAACGGTCACAGTGAGGTAGTGAACCTCCTCATCCCACACAGTGACGTCAATGCAGCTAAAAAAGATGGCTTTACTGCTCTTATGATAGCCGCTCATAACGGTCACAGTGAGGTAGTGAACCTCCTCATCCCACACAGTGACATCAAGGCAGCTACAAAAGATGGCGTCACTGCTCTTATGACAGCGGCAAAGAACGGTCACAGTGAGGTAGTGAACCTCCTCATCCCACACAGTGACGTCAAGGCAGCTACAAAAGATGGCTTCACTGCTCTTATGATAGCTGCTCAGAACGGTCACTGGGAGGTAGTGAACCTCCTCATCCCACACAGTGACGTCAAAGCAGCTACAAACGATGGCACCACTGCTCTTATGATAGCCGCTCAGAACGGTCACTGGGAGGTAGTGAACCTCCTCATCCCACACAGTGACATCAAGGCAGCTACAAAAGATGGCTTCACTGCTCTTATGATAGCTGCTCAGAACGGTCACTGGGAGGTAGTGAACCTCCTCATCCCACACAGTGACATCAAGGCAGCTACAAAAGATGGCGTCACTGCTCTTATGAGAGCGGCAAAGAACGGTCACAGTGAGGTAGTGAAACTCCTCATCCCACACAGTGACGTCAATGCAGCTAAAAAAGATGGCTTTACTGCTCTTATGATAGCCGCACATAACGGTCACAGTGAGGTAGTGAAGCTCCTCATCCCACACAGTGACGTCAAGGCAGCTACAAAAGATGGCTTCACTGCTCTTATGACAGCTGCGTACAACGGTCACTGGGAGGTAGTGAAACTCCTCATCCCACACAGTGACGTCAAGGCAGCTACAAAAGATGGCTTCACTGCTCTTATGATAGCTGCTCAGAACGGTCACTGGGAGGTAGTGAACCTCCTCATCCCACACAGTGACGTCAAGGCAGCTACAAAAGATGGCTTCACTGCTCTTATGATAGCTGCTCAGAACGGTCACTGGGAGGTAGTGAACCTCCTCATCCCACACAGTGACATCAAGGCAGCTAAAAAAGATGGCGTCACTGCTCTTATGAGAGCGGCAAAGAACGGTCACAGTGAGGTAGTGAAACTCCTCATCCCACACAGTGACGTCAAGGCAGCTACAAAAGATGGCTTCACTGCTCTTATGATAGCTGCTCAGAACGGTCACTGGGAGGTAGTGAACCTCCTCATCCCACACAGTGACATCAAGGCAGCTACAAAAGATGGCGTCACTGCTCTTATGAGAGCGGCAAAGAACGGTCACAGTGAGGTAGTGAAACTCCTCATCCCACACAGTGACGTCAAGGCAGCTACAAAAGATGGCTTCACTGCTCTTATGACAGCTGCGTACAACGGTCACTGGGAGGTAGTGAAACTCCTCATCCCACACAGTGACGTCAAGGCAGCTACAAAAGATGGCTTCACTGCTCTTATGAGAGCGGCAAAGAACGGTCACCGTGAGGTAGTGAAACTCCTCATCCCACACTGTGAGGTCAAGGCAGCTACAAAAGATGGCTTCACTGCTCTTATGATAGCTGCTCAGAACGGTCACTGGGAGGTAGTGAACCTCCTCATCCCACACAGTGACGTCAAGGCAGCTACAAAAGATGGCTTCACTGCTCTTATGATAGCTGCTCAGAACGGTCACTGGGAGGTAGTGAAACTCCTCATCCCACACAGTGACGTCAATGCAGCTAAAAAAGATGGCTTTACTGCTCTTATGATAGCTGCTCACAACGGTCACAGTGAGGTAGTGAAACTCCTCATCCCACACAGTGACGTCAAGGCAGCTACAAAAGATGGCTTCACTGCTCTTATGATAGCTGCTCAGAACGGTCACTGGGAGGTAGTGAACCTCCTCATCCCACACAGTGACATCAAGGCAGCTACAAAAGATGGCGTCACTGCTCTTATGAGAGCGGCAAAGAACGGTCACAGTGAGGTAGTGAAACTCCTCATCCCACACAGTGACGTCAAGGCAGCTACAAAAGATGGCTTCACTGCTCTTACGATAGCTGCTCACAACGGTCACAGTGAGGTAGTGGAACTCCTTATCCCACACAGTAACGTCAAGGCTGCTAAAAAGATGGCACCACTGCTCTTATGATAGCTGCTCACAACGGTCACAGTGAGGTAGTGAAACTCCTCATCCCACACAGTGACGTCAAAGCAGCTACAAAATATGGCACCACTGCTCTTATGATAGCTGCTCAAAACGGTCACTGTGAGGTAGTGAACCTCCTCATCCCACACAGTGACGTCAAGGCAGCTACAAAAGATGGCTTTACTGCTCTTATGAGAGCGGCAAAGAACGGTCACAGTGAGGTAGTGAACCTCCTCATCCCACACAGTGACGTCAAGGCAGCTACAAAAGATGGCGTCACTGCTCTTATGGTAGCTGCTCAGAACGGTCACAGGGAGGTAGTGAAGCTCCTCATCCCGCACTGTGACGTCAAGGCAACCGATCAATTTGGTTTCTCTACTCTGACGCATGCTTTCATTGGAAAACACATGGACATTGTCGACATGTTAATTCCGTACAGTGGGCCAGAAGCTATTTTGTTACTTCTAGCACTGATCTTCAGGACTAGGTAGGTTCCTTGCAGACTTTCTTTGTCTAGACTGCAGATGGCATTATGTTTATTTGGCTGTTGACATCTTTCCTCTGATCATGAGCTCACACTCAGGAAAAACATAGATGTCTTGAGCATAACTTTGAGAAGCTGAATGATTTAAGGCCCTCGTTATTTCAATTCTCGTTGGCAGGAATTATTTTTGCTGTCATAACGTTTGCAGGAGCACCTTTGGTAGGCTGATAATTTGCCTTAAGCTAAAGTTCTGTCATCTTAGATATGAACAGGTGAAATTTATACGGAGTTTGCATTGTTTACCGACTTTTCTCAATGCAGAAACTGTTCGAGCTGTAAAACGTGCCTTTTACGCTACCACTGCTCGGATCCAGGACTTTCACCAGCACCAGAAGAAAATACTTGCTCTTTGATCGAGCCAGGTGTGGCGTTTGAATTTACAGGTTGTAGCTATCAACTGTGGCGTTGTCTGTGTGCACACACTGTAAACGTACAGATGAACGCCCTTCTTTTCTTCATTTTACTTATTAGAAGCGCCAAGCACAAGAGCGTCTTGCCATTTTAAAATATCACCAGGCCTGCAAACCAATTTGCCCACTTCCCATCAGTTAAGAAAGTTCCAGGGAAGCATGCAGTCCAAAGTCTTTGTGCAGTCGTACTTATTCGTTCTCTCACTCGCTGACACAGGAGCCACGTCCCACTCCCCCGTGTTGACGGTGGCACTGTGACAAGCTCTCATAACAAGCAGCTTCGCTCTGGGCTCGATCAATTTCTCGCTGCTGTGCGATTCTTGTTTCAGAGTTTTGCTTGAAGTCTTCATTCCTTCAAGTGAAAACTCAAAGGTCAAACACCATCACATCGACCAGTTGTCAAATATACTGCGCCTAGTACTAGTCGTGCAGCAATGCATTACATGGGACGTAACTCTTCGGTTTTGTCAAGGGGTCATTTCAAGGGGGATTCACAAACTGAAGACAGCGAAAGATGCATTTCCCTACAGTGCAAGAGAAAGGAAAGACCGCGTCAAATTTCTTAGCTGCTGTTGTGTTTGGATGGGAGGACTTGAGAACCACATCTAGCACTGAAGGGGAGAAAACCCTGAGATCACTGAATGCGAGTTACTTTGATTGACTAACGGGTCCATCTAGCCATCGGCTCTCGTCTGCCTCTAACCGCGCTATGCACTCGAGCAGTGCAGTCGTCTACAGCGATGGGTGATGACTCACTTTCTCTCATGCACTCAACGAAAGCTAAGATTCTTTCCCATCCTTTTTGATAGAAGTTTACCGATTAAGATTTATAACTTCAACCGTCTTGAAACTGACTATCATGTTCTTTAGGAGTGCATTAGCTATCCACGATGGCTGGTCTCCTTTAGTCCGAGGGTTGCCCACTCTCTCTTCTAGCTCTCTTTCTCTCCCACGTGCAATTACACACATGGAGACGTGTGACCGACAGCTGGAATGTCTGGCTTCAAGGCTGTTGGGATCTCATCTCTCTCCCTCTCTGTCTCTTACTATGTTTCTCTCTCTGTATCTCTGTCTCCCTCTGTATCTCTGTCTGTCTCTGTCTCTGTCTCTCTGTCTCTCTGTCTCTCTGTCTCTGTCTCTCTATCTCTGTCTCTGTCTGTCTCTGTCTGTCTCTGTCTGTCTCTGTCTCTGTCTCTGTCTCTCTGTCTCTTTCTCTCTGTCTGCCTGTGTCCCAGTCTGTCTGCCTGCCTGCCTGCCTGCCTGCCTGCCTGCCTACCTGCCTGCCTGCCTGCCTGCCTGCCTCTCTCTCTCTCTCTCTCTCTCTCTCTCTCTCTCTCTCTCTCTCTCTCTCTCTCTCTCTCTCTCTCTCACACACACACACACACACACACACATGCACCGACACACAAATGCATGCACGTGCCTATATACGCATGTGCGCGCACGCGGACTGGAAAGCCTTGCAGAAGATCAGTGTTTCTTATAAACTTATAAAACTTATAAATAGATGGTCAGCGAACTCGTGCCTTAGAGCTTGATCAAATGCATTTTTGGTTTTGTCTTGTATGCATTCGCCTGGCAAAGTTTGTCTTCATATGGAATCGTCTTTGCACGGTGGAGTAATTTCCCCTGTACTGGGGTTTGGAGCTGTTTTCTGTGCTGCACAGTGATAAATTCAGCTTCGATGACTTGGACACTGCATGGTGTCGAAAATAGGACAATGTTGGATTATCACACTGATATTTAATGCATTACTGACATACCCGTGACTTTTAAGTACTGAATTGTGTTGTGCATTCACAGTGAAATCTCATGCATTGCTGTCATTCACATGAATTTAAAGTACTGAATTGTGTTGTGTATTGACACTGAAATCTCATGCATTGCTGTCATTCACATGGATGTAAAATACTGAATTGTGTTGTGTTTTGACACTCAAATCGCATGCATTGCAGACATATCAACGGATTTTAACAACTGAATTTATTTGTGTTTACATTGAAACCTCACGGATTGCTGTCCCATCCTGGATTTTAATTACTGAATTTTGCTGTTGACACTGAAACCTCATGCATCACTGACATTCAAATGGATTTTAAATATTGAATTGTATTGTGTATTGACACTGAAACCCAATGCGTTGATGACATCCGTGGATACTGAATTGCGTTGTGTGTTGAATTTGAAACCTGATGAATTGCTGACACATCAATGGATTTTAAATACTGAATTGTGCTGTATGTTGACAAGGACATATCCACGGATTTTAATTACTGAATCGTGCTGTGTGTTCACACATAAATATCCATGGATTTTGACATGCAGAATTGTGTTGTGTGTTGACACTGAAACCTAATGGGTTGCCGACGTTCAAATGGATTTTAAATATTGAATTGTAGCGTGTGTTGACAGTGAATCCTCAAGCATTGCTGACATTCACGTGGATTTAAAATACTGAATTGTGCTGTGTTCAATTTGAAACCTCATGTATTGCTGAAGCTTCCCTGGAATTTAAATACTGAATTTTGCTGTGTGTTGACATTGAAATATCCATGGATTTTAAAATATTGAATTGTGTTGTATGTTGACACTGGAACCTCATGCATTGCAGAGATTAGCGTGGATTTTAAATTCTGAATTGTGCTTAGTGTTGACACTGAAATCTCATGCAATGCAGACATATTCTTGGATTTAAAATACTGAATTGTGATATGTGTTGAATTGGAAACCTCTCGTATTGCTGACATATCCATGGATTTTTTATATTGAATTTTGTTATGTGTTGACACTGAAATCTCATGCATTGCAGACACATCCATGGATTTTAAATACTGAATTGTGTTGTGTATTGACACTGAAATCTCATGCAATGCAGACACATCCATGGATTTTAAATACTGAATTGTGCTGTGTGTTTACACTGAAATATTCATGGATTTTAAATACTGAATTGTGCCGTGTGTAAAATTTGAAACCTCATGTGTTGCTGTGACATCAATGGATTTTAAGTACTAAATTGTGATGTGACACTCAAATCTCATGCATTGCTGACATATTCATGGATTTAAAATACTGAATTGTGTTGTGTTGACATTGAAACCTCACAAATTGCTGACCCATCCCTGGATTTAAATACTGAATTTTGCTGTTGACAGTGAAACCTCATGCGTCACTGACATTCAAATGGATTTTAAATACTGAATTGCATTGTGTTGACACTGAAACCCAATGCATTGCAGACATTCATGTGGATTTTAAATACTGAATTGCGTTGTGTGTTGACAGTGAAACCTCATGGGTCGCTGACATTCAAATGGATTTCAAATATTGAATTGTGCTTTAGTGAAATATCAATGGATGTTAAGGTACTGAATTGCATTGTGTGTTGACACTGAAACCTCATGCATTGCAGACATTCTAATGGATTTTCAATACTGAATTGTGTTGTGTGTTGACACTAAAATCACATGCATTGCAGACATATCCAAGTATTTTCAATACTGAATTGTGTTGTGTGTTGACAGTGAAACCTCGTGTATTGCAGGCATTCACATTAAGTATAACTACTCAATTGTGCTGTGTATTCATACTGAAACCTCACGTATTGCTGACATATCCATGGCTTTTAAATACTGAATTGTGTTGCGTATTGACAATGAAACCACATCTATTCTGACATATCCATGGGTTTTTAAAATATTTAATTGGGTTGTGTGTTGACAGTGAAACCTCATGTATTGCTGACATACCCCCTGGAATTTAAATACTGAATGGTGTTGTATGTTGACACTGAAACCTCAAGTATTGCAGGCATTAACATGAATTTAAAAAAACTGAATTATTTTGCGTGTTTACACCGAAACCTCATGAATTGCTGACTTATCCATGGATTTAAAGTGTAACAGACTGATATTGGATGTATTGCTGATGTAGTCACTGATGTCAAGCATTGACTTGTTTGGTATGTGCCGAACGCTGGTGCTGTATGCACCAATCAAGTAGCCATGGATGTTGAGGCCTGACTGGTGGCTTATACATTGCTATGTAGACACTGGCGATGGGCACTGACGTCTGCTGTTTACTACAAAGTGGGAGCTCATGCTTGCCACATAGAGTGGGACAAGAAATATTGACTTCTGTAGTTTGCACACAAACGGGCAGGTTATGCTATGCAATGGAAGCTTATACATTGCTGTTTAAATACTGAGGATGAATTATGTTGTTTGATACACTCTTTAGGCTACATTGCTATTACAATGTTGCTGATGATTTATGTTGCTTGATATACACTTGAGGCTCATGCATTGCTATTACAATATTGATGATGATTTATGTTGCTTGATTTACACTTGAGGCTTATGTATTGCTTTTAAAATATTGATGATGACTTACATTGTGATACACACATAAAGCTGATTCGTTGCTTTTAATATATTGATGATGACTTATGTTGTTTGATACACACATAAAGCTCAACCGTTGCTGACTATATACTATTGTAAAGAACCGAAGTGTGTTGTGTATGACAGACAAATTGATGTCAAATGCTGAATTATGCTGTGCATGCTATACACTGACAGCTTTTTAAATGCATGCATACATGTATACAGTGGATTCAAGAGCTTAATAGTTGTACATGTATGTATTGCGCATTGATGTGTATTACTGACTGGTGTATGTGCTGCACATTGATGTGTATTTCTGACTGGTGTATGTGCTGCACATTGATGTGTATTGCTGATGGATGTATGTGCTGCACATTGATGTGTATTACTGACTGGCGTATGTGCAGCACATTGATGTGTATTACAGACTGGTGTATGTGCTGCACATTGATGTGTAATACTGACTGGTGTTTGTGCTGCACATTGATGTGTATTACTGACTGGTGTATGTGCTGCACATTGATGTGTATTACAGAATGTTGTATGTGCTGCACATTGATGTGTATTACTGACTGGTGTATGTGCTGCACATTGATGTGTATTACTGACTGGTGTATGTGCTGCACATTGATGTGTATTACTGACTGGTGTATGTGCTGCACATTGATGTGTATTTCTGACTGGTGTATGTGCTGCACATTGATGTGTATTGCTGATGGTTGTATGTGCTGCACATTGATGTGTATTGCTGACTGGTGTATGTGCTGCACAATCACATCTCATGCATTATCGATTATAAGTCGATGCCGAGAGTTAAATGTTGTTGTAAGCAACACAGCAAAATTCCATGCATAGCTGACAAACATTGCTGTTCGCTATGGGAGAGTGATCTGTGTGCCAGACACGGATGTTTCATGCCTTGCTACACAAGTTTAGCATTGTGTTATATTGTATGTACTTAAGATGTTATTTCATAAATTGATGAACACAGACTTTAATGTTAATCGGATAACAATGAGAAAAGTTTTGGTATTGAAGCTTCAGTACTTTTATAGAAGGACGACATAGATTGTCTGCTAAAAAGCCGTCTTCATTTGTGCTCACTGTTCATGTCATGCCAAATGTATGGGTTTGACCATCTTCTCGACATGATATCGTCAAGTTGTCTCAGTTTCATGTTCACATATGTCAGCGCTGTTTGCATGTGTGACTCTCTGTGGCGAGACAACGTTTTTTCATGCCTTGTGGTTATTAGTATTATTAGAAATGTTTACTATGCGTCTGCTGAGCCGTAGCCTTAGAGGTTTTTTCATTGCCCTGAGCCGGTGTCAGTATAGAATTGACCCCTGTGCATGTGAATAACTTGAAAGCGTTACCAGTGTAGTGGACTTCACTGGCGTTTTAGCGCTGACCAACCAGTGAATTTCAACTTGTGAATTGACCAGTCAGAGTGGGGTGGGATGGACAGTAGTGATTGGACTGGCTGGACTTGGTGACGTCAGCGAAGTTATTTAAACAAGTGTCGCCGGATGCTCGTGGCGTCATAACATTTATTTTCAGCAAGAGCAGTGACATCGGCGCCCTGCTTGGTGTAGGTGGAACTCTTCGCTGGTGACTTCGGTCTGTACGCAAGAGTGGTGGAACTCTTCGCTGGTGACTTCGGTCTGTACGCAAGAGTGGTGGAACTCTTCGCTGGTGACTTCGGTCTGTACGCAAGAGTGGTGGAACTCTTCGCTGGTGACTTCGGTCTGTACGCAAGAGTGGTGGAACTCTTCGCTGGTGACTTCGGTCTGTACGCAAGAGTGGTGGAACTCTTCGCTGGTGACGTCGGTCTGTACGCAAGAGTGGTGGAACTCTTCGCTGGTGACTTCGGTCTGTACGCAAGAGTGGTGGAACTCTTCGCTGGTGACTTCGGTCTGTACGCAAGAGTGGTGGAACTCTTCGCTGGTGACTTCGGTCTGTACGCAAGAGTGGTGGAACTCTTCGCTGGTGACGTCGGTCTGTACGCAAGAGTGGTGGAACTCTTCGCTGGTGACTTCGGTCTGTACGCAAGAGCGGTGGAACTCTTCGCTGGTGACTTCGGTCTGTACGCAAGAGTGAAGTAGGAGCCAGTTCCCTCGATACGACGCAGAAGAAGAAGGAATGCCAGAGAGAGAGAGAGAATGAAAGAATGCCAAGTTTCAGCTGTTTCATCGACTGTGGTGATTTCCCTCCAGGGTCACCGGCTGCAATGTCGGTGCACTCAGACCCCCTCCTCCCCCCAATTCCAACCCCGGTGCTAACGCGGTGAGCGTGGGGTTTAGGTCCGTGCTTCTCCACCTGCACGTTTTTCATCGAAAGGGTCAGATAAGTACATTTAGTTAATTACCTCGGCTCGGGCAGACATCTTTCTTTTCATTGTTTTCTTTTTACTTGTCTCGCTTCAAATTGCTGAACTGAATTGATTGTTTTCTACTTGCATTCTATGCATTTATTGTAGCGTTTGTCGCTCAGTCACCATTCACTGGTAAATGCATTCATGAAAATTAAACTACTTCCTTTGAATTGATACCGTTTTTGCCATTACTTCATTTAGACAATTACCATCTAGCGTGTGAATGGAGGAATGAAGGTGCGTGCTTTGGTTCTTCCCCTAGACATTTAAACGAGTTAATTTGATCAAAGAACAAGTACGTCACATTTGGGGGCTCGTCCGGGATAATTTGAACGAAATGCAAAAGTAAAGTAAATCTGAATTCATGTTTCACAGTTAAATTTGGAGTGTCTGTGCCTTGAGCGAGAGTGTTGTGATATGACCTGAACTGCCATTTTTGTTTTTGATTCACCTTGATTGTTCTCATGCCTTATTGCACTGTGTGAGCCAGTCTCGTAGGAATACCAGGTGTTTCAGATGTAGGAAAATAGGGCATGTGGCGCGTGATTGCGGAATGTCCAGCATTGGGGAGAGAGTTGTGTTGTCTGGCATTGGTGATGCGAGTCGGTGTGAGGAGAGTCAGTGTGAGGAGGTTGCTTGTCGTTCGTTGGAGAGAGTGGGGTGTTGATGTGTTCCACCCGGAAGGAGAGGGAGAAGTTGAAGGATGAGACTGAGAGTGGGGTGTTGATGTGTTCCACCCGGAAGGAGAGGGAGAGGTTGAAGGATGAGACTGAGAGTGGGGTGTTGATGTGTTCCACCCGGAGGAAGAGGAGGTGTGCGGAAGTTGGGCATGAGTCTTGTGGGAAGACTGGTGTGGAGTTGGAGGATGTGGGAGAGGAAGGAATTGAGTCTTGTGGGAAGACTGGTGTGGAGTCTTGTGGGAAGACTGGTGTGGAGTCTTGTGGGAAGACTGGTGTGGAGTCTTGTGGGAAGACTGGTGTGGAGTCTTGTGGGAAGACTGGTGTGGAGTCTTGTGGGAAGACTGGTGTGGAGTCTTGTGGGAAGACTGGTGTGGAGTCTTGTGGGAAGACTGGTGTGGAGTTGGAGGATGTGGGAGAGGAAGGAATTGAGTCTTGTGGGAAGACTGGTGTGGAGTTGGAGGATGTGGGAGAGGAAGGAATTGAGTCTTGTGGGAAGACTGGGTGTGAGAATGAGAAAGAGATTTGATGTGTTTGGCTGTTTAGTGGAGTGTGCTGTGCAGAGAAGGTGATGGATGGAGTGTGGGAGTTTTGTGGGCTAATTTTGTGGCCGTGAGTGAATAATGACTGGAGGAGGAAGGAGTTTTGAGGTGTTCCTGCCTGTTGTTTGAGAGTTTTGACTGTTTGAATTGTGACTTGTGAAAAATGTCATGTCTATAACATTTTTCTCATTGTGGTAGGGAGGTGTGGCGAGACAACGTTTTTTCATGCCTTGTGGTTATTAGTATTATTAGAAATGTTTACTATGCGTCTGCTGAGCCGTAGCCTTAGAGGTTTTTTCATTGCCCTGAGCCGGTGTCAGTACAGAATTGACCCCTGTGCATGTGAATAACTTGAAAGCGTTACCAGTGTAGTGGACTTCACTGGCGTTTTAGCGCTGACCAACCAGTGAATTTCAACTTGTGAATTGACCAGTCAGAGTGGGGTGGGATGGACAGTAGTGATTGGACTGGCTGGACTTGGTGACGTCAGCGAAGTTATTTAAACAAGTGTCGCCGGATGCTCGTGGCGTCATATCATTTATTTTCAGCAAGAGCAGTGACATCGGCGCCCTGCTCGGTGTAGGTGGAACTCTTCGCTGGTGACTTCGGTCTGTACGCAAGAGTGGTGGAACTCTTCGCTGGTGACTTCGGTCTGTACGCAAGAGTGGTGGAACTCTTCGCTGGT
>JAWQFJ010016940.1:10000-12500 GCA_034096865.1 Theodoxus fluviatilis | reverse complement strand
TGCTGCTGATACATCGCACAGTGGAACTGCAATATGGAAAACATTCCTTTGTGATCTAAGATTTTAAAAACCTTTAATGATGCTTAAATGTAAATATGAGTGTTTTCTGATGTTTAGATATCCTTTGCTGTACCTAATTCATAGAACTGTTACTTCGCAGAAAGTATGCCTTTATGATTTGAAATGTCTGCATCGTTTACTATTCATCGTTGCTGCTTTCATTTCATGTTCCAAGTGCGAAGGCACACTTTTTTGTTTTGTTTTTATTTAAGCTATGTTGAAACATGCAAACTTTCAGGATGTATTTAAAGACGTTCTATCTGAAAAGTTAAACTTTGTCGTTGACCCATGCAAAGCAAAGTACACTTGTTCGTGTCTTAGTTGGTCCTCTGTTGACCCGTTCGTAGGGTCGTTAATTCTTGTCTTCTACCGTTTGTTTGTCAAGTGGCCTTCCCTTTGCATCAATGTCGGTCTTATCGATGTCTGTCTTATCGATGTCGTACTGTGTGACTCACTGGTCATTTCTACACCGACCACTTTACCCATTGATCCACCAGGTTAGTCGTATAGTCTCGGCTCCTCAGTCCGTCAGCCTGGCATTGTGTAACGTACACCCATTCTAGTCCACTACAGACTTCGCCTCCATTCTAGTTCACTACAGACTTCGCCTCCATTCTAGTCCACTACAGACTTCGCCTCCATTCTAGTTCACTACAGACTTCGCCTCCATTCTAGTCCACTACAGACTTCGCCTCCATTCTAGTCCACTACAGACTTCGCCTCCATTCTAGTTCACTAGAGACTTCGCCTCCATTCTAGTTCACTACAGACTTCGCCTCCATTCTAGTTCACTACAGACTTCGCCTCCATTCTAGTTCACTACAGACTTCGCCTCCATTCTAGTTCACTACAGACTTCGCCTCCATTCTAGTTCACTACAGACTTCGCCTCCATTCTAGTCCACTACAGACTTCGCCTCCATTCTAGTCCACTACAGACTTCGCCTCCATTCTAGTCCACTAGAGACTTCGCCTCCATTCTAGTCCACTACAGACTTCGCCTCCATTCTAGTCCACTACAGACTTCGCCTGCATTCTGGTCCATTAGAGACTTCGCCTGCCGACGAAAGAGTCTCTAGCACATTTCATATCACGTGATGGACCTAATCCGTCCGGAATATTCATAAGCAGGTCACACGAGAGGTTTGTGGGAATAACACTCTGCTCCCTGACATACGACGTTAAAGTAGTGCTAAGACTATTTCGCACCAAACTCATAAATTACACTTGTTGAGGCAATAAACAAGCGCTTATTCGATACAACAAAATATTTGTTTTGGAATGGAAACATGCTTTGACATCTGATTGATTTATGTAAAAAGTGGACAAAAATAGTATCCAGAACGAGCTGTTTTTGGCACAATGCTGTAATACGAAGGATTAAGTCTGTTAAGCATCCATTGCAAACTGCGCCAGGGTCACAACTGACTCGGGTTCCCAGAATGGCGTACACCATTCTGTCGGCTGCCTTGCACGTTCATGTCTCTCAAGCACAAATCACGTGTCCTTCACGTGGTGTGCCATTGGCCCACACCAAACTTCGCTTATACCGAACTACCTGACGTACGATGGGCAACGTTAATACACTGGTGGACTTTAAAAGATTTTACCCAAAATAAGTTCCAAATGTTTACACTTGTTCAGAACAATAAACCAAATACTAAGTGTCATTGCTATCACCCTTTTCACACGAAGGACGACCATTGATCCTCGTATTTGTCAGGGAGAATTTAAGGAAATTATTGTCTAGTACCGTGTGGCTTTGATGGTCACCAAAGCAAGTCTGTTAATGACCTTAAAACAATAGTTAAAGACGCATGGAGGAAAACCCGACATCACTTCTTTGTGACACAACCACACGCGATGCCATATCTCACGCACGTTTGGCAAGAACAAGCCATTGGGATGTTGAGGGCCGGGGCAAGCCAACGCCAGGTCGCTCGTCACTTTAGTGTCAGTCAACCTGCTGCGTGACAACTTGTGAGACGCTACAGGAGACTGTTTAGAAACGATCGTTCTCGACCAGGTCAACCGAGGGTAACGACGCTAGCTCAGAGCAACCACATCCGTCTGATGCACCCCAGGAACCGTTTTCGGCCGTGCGCGCTGACATCTGCTGAGACCCTTGGACGAAACAGACCCAGGATAAGCAGAAAAACGGTCAGTCGCAGACTCGCAGAATGTGAAATTCAAGCCTACTGGGCACGTGTTGGCGTTGTGCTGGATGCTCGTCGCAGGGCCATCCGACTTTGCTGGGCTCAACAGCACTCCTACAGGCGCCTGCCCAACCACCACTGGAGAAACGTCATGTTCAGTGATGGGTCCAGCTTCCAGCTGTACCGCCATGATGGTCGCCGATGAGTCTACAGGCGACGTGGGGAGAGGTTTGCTACCCCATCCATCCATTCAGTACAAAGACCTTCTCTCAATCGTGAAAAGCA
>JAWQFJ010016939.1:50000-51652 GCA_034096865.1 Theodoxus fluviatilis | reverse complement strand
GACAGTCTAGAATGGAAGTCATAGTCGAGGGAGCCATGCAGGGCATAGGAACCAGGGTGGAGAGAAACGGGAAGGGATAGACCTTTCCCAAATCCAGTGACTATCGATGTAAGGAATTCGGCCATTTCTCCAGAGATTGCCGTCTTAACCAACCAACGTCTCATTCTATGTTTGCGTGTCGCGTGTTCAGGGAGCAGCCCAAAACGCAGTGGCTAGGCAGGGAGGGTGTAGAACCCCAGAAAGGAGACGAATCTCGCCCGATCACCGGTCTCGGACCCGAGAGGGGAATTCGATCCTTACATCAGTCAAGGACTGATAGGATTGCCAGGCGGAACGAAGCAACGTGTCCGAATGCTTAGAGATACTGGCGCGAATGTGACGATAGTGCGCGGGTGATGTACTGCCGTTCAATAGCCGGGAGACAGACAGGAGGACTTGGTTGTCAGGAATCATTCCTGGAGTCGGGAAATACGTTCCCACCCATCAGGTAGAGATAGAGAGCGCTCTAGTCTCAGGAACGGTGCAAAGTAGCAGTTCTAGATGGGATGATAGGCTGTGGAAGCTTTGACGTCATTTTGGGTAATGACTTAGTGCCACCTGCCAGGCAGGTCCAACTAACCCTAACTTCACCCCAGGTGGTGACAGTAGATAGGGAGAAGGAGACAGGTTTCTCAGCATGTGAGGTGACACGTGCGCGTGGAAGAGAAGCAGAAAGGGAGACAGATATCTCGGAGACCTCCCTAGGAGAGAATGTAGAGACAGTAGTCCGAGGAGAGAAATCAGACCTAGAGGTCAGAGACAGGAGTCAGACAGAGAAGTCGGACACAGAAGTCAGCGACGGGAGTCGAAAGGAAGAGTCAGATACAGGTCAGGACAGCGACGTACCTAGCCAGTGTTCGGAGGGGATTACAGAGGCGGATGCCTGTACAGGCTCCCCAGTAGAGGTAACTCCAGCAAGGAAGACAACCTGTTAGAGGAACAGACGGGAGATAGAGAACTCAAAACACCTGTTTGAGCAAGTCATCCCCCCAGGAAGTAGTGCAAGTGGAGAGAGGAGACAGAGAAGAAGCAATAGTGCAGGTGGAGAGAGAAAACAAGGCAAGCGTGAAAGCGTGTCTGTGTTTATCGGTTCCTGCCGATAGTGGTGTGAATGTCATGAAGGGTGACAGGGCAGAAGAGAGCAGCGAGAGTGACCACGTTGGGATGGAGAGTGAGAGATACCAGAGAAGTGTATCGAGCAAACGCTATCCACGGCGAGATGTCCAACTGAGAAGAGTGCCCGAGGCTAGCTTAGGAGGTGAGAAATGTGTGCCTTTCCCAGGGGTGACAGTGGAACGAAGAGACGTGTGTGTGAAAGAAGAGGAGGAGAGGACAGTTGAAGGAATGATGAGTGTACTACAGCCCCATGTGGCCATGGAGGACTGCAAGAGGGAGGCGAGGACTGAATCTCGTGTAGAGACAGGGATGGAAAGTGCCGAGCCCAGGGAGACCCCAGGTGGCGGGTGGACAGTGCGTGTTAATGACTGTCCCGGCGAGGCAAAGCAGAGAGGGAGAAGAGGGCGTGAATGGAAGAAACGGAAGAAAGGAAGAGAAGTCTGAACTTGGAGGAATGGTCGAATGGGGATGAGAAAATGGATATGTCTGTCTGACTA
>JAWQFJ010016939.1:0-40000 GCA_034096865.1 Theodoxus fluviatilis | reverse complement strand
TGACATGATGACTGTACGAGCCTTCATCACTCTGATGAATTCATTCTTTTATGTTACATATGTGGCAGCTGAGTCTGTGGCAGCTGTGAGTCTGTGACAGCTGTGAGACTGTGACAGCTGTGAGTCTGTGGCAGCTGTGAGTCTGTGACAGCTGTGAGACTGTGGCAGCTGTGAGACTGTGGCAGCTGTGAGTCTGTGACAGCTGTGAGACTGTGGCAGCTGTGAGTCTGTGACAGCTGTGAGACTGTGGCAGCTGTGAGACTGTGACAGCTGTGAGACTGTGGCAGCTGTGAGACTGTGACAGCTGTGAGACTGGCAGCTGTGAGTCTGTGACAGCTGTGAGACTGGCAAATGTGAGACTGGCAACTGTGAATCTGTGGCAGCTGTGAGACTGTGGCAGCTGTGAGTCTGTGACAGCTGTGAGACTGTGGCAGCTGTGAGACTGTGGCAGCTGTGAGACTGTGGCAGCTGTGAGTCTTTGGCAGCTGTGAGACTGTGACAGCTGTGAGTCTTTGGCAGCTGTGAGTCTGTGGCAGCTGTGAGACTGTGGTAGCTGTGAGACTGTGACAGCTGTGAGTCTGTGGCAGCTGTGAGACTGTGGCAGCTGTGAGCGTGTGGCAGCTGTAAATCTGTGACAGCTGTGAGACTGTGGCAGCTGTGAGTCTGTGACAGCTGTGAGTCTGTGACAGATGTGAGTCTGTGGCAGCTGTGAGACTGTGACAGCTGTGAGACTGTGGCAGCTGTGAGACTGTGACAGCTGGGAGTCTGTGACAGCTGTGAGACTGTGGCAGCTGAGAGTCTGTGGCAGCTGTGACTGGCAGCTGTGAGACTGTGACAGATGTGAGTGTGACAGCTGTGAGACTGTGACAGCTGTGAGACTGTGGCAGCTGTGAGTCTGTGGCAGCTGTGAGTCTGTGACAGCTGTGAGACTGTGACAGCTGTGAGTCTGTGACAGCTGTGAGTCTGTGGCAGCTGTGAGTCTGTGACAGTTGTGACAGATGTGAGTCTGCGGCAGATGTGAGTCTGCGGCAGATGTGAGTCTGCGGCAGATGTGAGTCTGCTGCAGCTGTGAGTCTGTGACAGATGTGAGTCTGTGGCAGATGTGAGTATGTGGCAGCTGTGAGACTGTGACAGCTGTGAGTCTGTGACAGCTGTGAGTCTGTGGCAGCTGTGAGAGTGTGACAGCTGTGAGTCTGTGACAGCTGTGAGTCTGTGGCAGCTGTGAGTCTGTGACAGCTGTGAGTCTGTGACAGATGTGAGTCTGTGGCAGATGTGAGTCTGTGGCAGCTGTGAGACTGTGACAGCTGTGAGTCTGCGGCAGCTGTGAGTCTGCGGCAGCTGTGAGTCTGTGACAGCTGTGAGTCTGTGACGGCTGTGAGTCTGTGGCAGCTGTGAATCTGTGACAGCTGTGAGTCTGTGACAGCTGTGAGTCTGTGGCAGCTGTGAGACTGTGGCAGCTGTGAGACTGGCAGCTGTGAATCTGTGACAGCTGTGAGACTGTGTCAGATGTGAGTCTGTGACAGCTGTGAGACTGTGACAGCTGTGAGACTGTGGCAGCTATGAGTCTGTGGCAGCTGTGAGACTGTGGCAGCTGTGAGACTGTGACAGATGTGAGTCTGTGACAGATGTGAGTCTGTGACAGCTGTGAGACTGTGACAGCTGTGAGACTGGCAGCTGTGAGTCTGTGGCAGCTGTGAGTCTATGACAGATGTGAGTCTGTGTCAGCTGTGAGACTGTGACAGCTGTGAGTCTGTGACAGCAGTGAGTCTATGACAGCTGTGAGTCTGTGACAGCTGCGAGACTGTTTCAGCTGTGAGTCTGTGACAGATGTGAGTCTGTGACAGATGTGAGTCTGTGGCAGTTGTGAGACTGTGACAGCTGTGAGTCTTTGGCAGCTGTGAGTTTGTGACAGATGTGAGTCTGTGACAGATGTGAGTCTGTGACAGCTGTGAGACTGTGACAGCTGTGAGACTGGCAGCTGGGAGATTGTGACAGCTGTGAGATTGTGACAGCTGTGAGTCTGTGGCAGCTGGGAGTCTGTGACAGCTGTGAGATTGTGACAGCTGTGAGTCTGTGGCATCTGTGAGACTGGCAGCTGTGAGTCTGTGACAGCTGCGAGACTGTGGCAGCTGGGAGTCTGTGACAGCTGTGAGATTGTGACAGCTGTGAGTCTGTGGCATCTGTGAGACTGGCATCTGTGAGTCTGTGACAGCTGTAAGATTGTGACAGCTGTGAGACTGTAGCAGCTGGGAGTATGTGACAGCTGTAAGATTGTGGCAGTTGTGAGTCTGTGACAGATGTGATTCTTTGACAGATGTGAATCTGTGACAGCTGTGAGTCTGTGACATCTGTGAGTCTGTGACAGATGTGAGTCTGTGACAGATGTGAGTCTGTGACAGCTGTGAGTCTGTGACAAATGTGAGTCTGTGGCAGCTGTGAGTCTGTAGCCTTTTATTCGCCTTCAGTGTGTGCTCAGGGAGCTTTTGAGCTCTCATCATTGTGGCTTTATCATGGGCTGGTAGTGCCTGGCACTGCAGGGCATCTTGGATGGATGGATGTTTGGATTGATGGGTGAGTGGATTAATGTTTGGATGGATGGATGAATGTTTGGATTGATGGGTGAGTGGGTGGATGTTTGGATGAATGGATGAATGAATGTTTGGATTGATGGGTGGGTGTTTGGATGGATGTTTGGATTGATGGGAGAGTGGGTGGATGTTTGGATGAATGGATGAATGAATGTTTGGATTGATGGGTGGGTGGGTGGATGTTTGAATGGATGGATGGATTGATGGGTGGATGGATGAATGTTTGGATTGATGGGTGGGTGGATAGATGGATGGATGGATGGATGAATGTTTGGATTGATGGAAGGGTGGATAGATGGATATTTGGATGGATAGATGGTTTGGTGGATGGATGGATGAATGGATGGATGGATGGATGAATGAATGGATGGATGTTTGGATTGATGGGTGGGTGGATGGACATTCATAAGGCGCTGGTCTCCATCCCATCGAGGTGCTCGAAGCACATAGCATTCTGGAGAAAAGTAGTGTTTTCAGCTGCTTTTTGAAGGCTGTGAAGGAGTCTCGTGACATCATGGATTTAGGAATGTCATTCCACGGACCTGCTCCAGCAAATGAAAAGGAGTGCAGGCTTTAAAAAAATATCATTATTCATGTTTGGTATTTTCAGTTATCCTTGAGTTGATAATTTGAGGTTTCTTGGTAGAGTACAGACTTGCCAAATGCTACGCCTTAGGCGTAGCATGCTACGCTTTCGACATGCCTGCTACGCTTGTCCATAAAAACTACGCCTTTTCCCGCGTGCTTGAACTTTTGATCGCGATGGAGAATCCCCCCCCCCCCCCCCCCCCCCCCGCTTTCACGCCGCCAGCGCAGCTTATCACGCCGCCTTCACAGCCTTATCTCTTCTCCCCCCCCCCCCCCCCCAGCTTTCACTCCACCGGGTCAGCTTATCACGCCAACCTCACAGCCTTATCTCTCCCCACCCCCCACCCCCGCTACGCCTATTCCTTCAATGCTACTCCATATAGCTCTGGATGCTACTCTTTGGTATGATGGTGGGTTGGCAGGTCTGAGAGTACAGTCAGTTAGCAATTCTCTCAGGGACAAGGGAGATAATCCAGTCAGACACTCATACACAAGGGGCAGAGAATCTTGAAGTCTACCAGGAGAGTCACAGGCAGTCAATGAAGTTCTCTCAGCGCTGGGGATATGTGTTTTCTGAAATGGGCATGGCAGTCTTTCCCGCATGGTTGGATAGGATACTCTTTTGTACAACTGTGGATTCCATTCATCGCTCTCTGGATTGGTGGTCACCAGACATGGCCTGTAGTTGCTTGCAGCTAATGGGTGCGAAGTTCAAAGCTTCACAGAACTTGGAGTTGCATCCTTCAGCAAGGTGCTCTACTCACATTGCTTCTCCCCACCCAGGAGTAAAATGGGTACCTGTGAGGGCTGAGCTGGAAAACTTTGAAAGATGACTTTGGCACGTTTATTTGCAGCCTGTCTGCCTGCTCTCCAGGGAGTTGAGATGGCGATCGAACGATAAGAAGACTAGCCTGATGACCAGGGGGAAAAAGTGTGCAGGTTGAGCACCCATCGTTGGGGGGAAAGTTGCAATAGAAAAGGAGGACAAGCTCTTTTCGGAAAAGCCTCCAGAGACGGGCCACTAGTGGACTCGTCCGAGGAGAGGGGTGTGGGAAAGACGGTCCAGCTGGCGGGCCACACAAGCTGGCGGGCCACACAAGCTGGCGGGCCACACAAGCTGGCGGGCCACACAAGCTGGCGGGCCACACAAGCTGGCGGGCCACACAAGCTGGCGGGCCACACAAGCTGGCGGGCCACACAAGCTGGTGGGCCACACAAGCTGGCGGGCTACACAAGCTGGTGGGCCACACAGCTGGCGGGCCACACAAGCTGGCGGGCCACACAAGCTGGCGGGCCACACAAGCTGGTGGGCCACACAAGCTGGCGGGCCACACAAGCTGGCGGGCCACACAAGCTGGCGGGCCACACAAGCTGGCGGGCCACACAAGCTGGCGGGCCACACAAGCTGGCGGGCCACACAAGCTGGCGGGCCACACAAGCTGGCGGGCCACACAAGCTGGCGGGCCACACAAGCTGGCGGGCCACACAAGCTGGCGGGCCACACAAGCTGGCGGGCCACACAAGCTGGCGGGCCACACAAGCTGGCGGGCCACACAAGCTGGCGGGCCACACAAGCTGGCGGGCCACACAAGCTGGCGGGCCACACAAGCTGGCGGGCCACACAAGCTGACGGGCCACACAAGCTGGCGGGCCACACAAGCTGGCGGGCCACACAACCTGGCGGGCCGCACTAGACAGCAGGCCGCACTAGACAGCAGGCCACACAAGCTGGCGGGCCACACAAGCGGGCGGGCCACACAAGCTGGCAGGCCACAGCATCTGATTGGCTGCGTTTTTACTCTTTTTTTCTTCTTCTTCTTCAGATTCTTTTGTCAATCTGTGTATGAATAACTGTGAATTCACTGCGTGTTAACTCTTTTTGACTCACATGCGAAGCAAAAGTGAGTCTATTTACTCACCCTTTTCGTCCGTCCTGGTGTCTGGGCATCCGGGCGTCCGAAAACTTTAACGTTGGATTTTTCTCGGAGACTATTAAGTCTATCAATACCAAATGTGGCATGATGGTGTATGATAACCAGGCCTCAAAAAATATACTTAGTGACTTAACCTTGCTTCAAGGTCAAGGTCGCAGGGGCCATAAATGTTGTCTAAAAAACAGTCATTTTTCACATTTTCTCAATTTCCTCTGAAGTTTTTGAGATTGGATACCTGACCTATATATGGTATATAGGGCAAAGTAAGCCCTATCTTTTGATACCAGTTTGGTTGACCTTGCTTGAAGGTCAAGGTCACAGGAGCTCTTCAAAGTTGGATTGTATACATATTTTGAAGTGACCCTGACCCTGAACTATGGAAGATAACTGTTTCAAACTTAATAATTATGTGGGGCACATGTTATTCTTTCATCATGAGACACATTTGGTCACATATCATCAAGGTCAAGGTCACTTTGACCCTTATGAAATGTGACCAAAATGGGGTTGGGAACCATTAAAAGTGACTATATCTCATGGTAGAAAGTGCCAATACTCACCATTGTGCTTCCTATGTCTTGAATTTACATCTTTGTGTTGCATGACATTGGATGACCTTGACCTTGGGTCAAGGTCACATGTATTTTGGTAGGAAAAATGTGTAAAGCATTTCTTAGTGTATGATGTCATTGGTAGGTTTAGTTGTTTGACCTTGACTTTGAAGGTCACCTGAAGGTCACGGTAATATAAAGGTCAAGGTCAAGCATGTGAGTCGTATGGGCTTTGCCCTTCTTGTTTCTTCTTCTTCTTCAGATTCTTTTGTCATTCTATGTATGAATTGAATAACTGTGAATTCACTGCGTTTTAACTCTTTTTTCTTCTTCTTCTTCAGATTATTTTGTCATTCTATGTATGAATAACTGTAAATTCACTGCGTTTTAACTCTTTTTCTTCTTCAGATTCTTCTGTCATTCTGTGTATGAATAATTGTGAATTCACTGTGTTTTTACTCTTTTTTTCTTCTTCTTCAGATTCTTTTGTCATTCTGTGTATGATTAACTGTGAATTTACTGCGTTTTAACTCTTTTTTCTTCTTCAGATTCTTTTTTCATTCTGTGTATGAATAACTGTGAATTTACTGCGTTTTAACTCTTTTTCTTCTTCAGATTCTGTTGTCATTCTGTGTATGAATAACTGTGAATTCACTGTGTTTTAACTCTTTTTCTTCTTCAGATTCTTTTTTCATTCTGTGTATGAATAACTGTGAATTTACTGCGTTTTAACTCTTTTTCTTCTTCAGATTCTGTTGTCATTCTGTGTATGAATAACTGTAAATTCACTGCGTTTTAACTCTTTTTCTTCTTCAGATTCTTCTGTCATTCTGTGTATGAATAATTGTGAATTCACTGTGTTTTTACTCTTTTTTTCTTCTTCTTCTTCAGATTCTTTTGTCATTCTGTGTATGAATAATTGTGAATTCACTGTGTTTTTACTCTTTTTTTCTTCTTCTTCTTCAGATTCTTTTGTCATTCTGTGTATGAATAACTGTGAATTCACTGCGTTTTAACTCTTTTTCTTCTTCAGATTCTTTTGTCATTCTGTGTATGAATAATTGTGAATTCACTGTGTTTTTACTCTTTTTTTTCTTCTTCTTCTTCAGATTCTTTTGTCATTCTGTGTATGAATAACTGTGAATTCACTGAGGATTAACAACCAAATTGCCTGCCAATCAGATGCTGTGTGGCTTGCCAACTTTAGCTGTCTCTCTCACACCCCTCTCCTCAGAGGAGTCTACTACGTGGCCCGTCTCTGGAAATTTTTCCCACTTCTCATGGGTTACGAACTGGGGACTGGGTGGTGGGGTGGACCCATTTTGCTGTGGCAAGCTAAAGTGTACCAGGTTTCTAATCATCACCTTGATGTGCCTCATAAAATCGTTGTCATATGTGCCTGAAAAAACAAGTGTGTTTGTGTGTGTGTGTGTGTGTTTGTGTGTGTTTGTGTGTGTGTGTGTGTGTGTGTTTGTGTGTGTGTGTGTGTGTGTGTGTGTGTGTGTGTGTGTGTTAGTGTGTGTGTGTGTTTGTGTGTGTGTGTGTGTGTGTGTGTGTGTTTGTTAGTGTTATTAAATTTGCCTTTATCTTGTAAGCAAGAAGCAATTTTTCCCTCCTTGTTTTGACCTGATCCTTGTCCAATTTGGAAGACATGTCCATCAAGTTATGTTCTTTGTGAATGCAAATTGTTGTGTCCTATAAGGGGAGAAATGGGTAAAAGAGACCATTTTTTTACGCTTATGAGTTTTCAAACTTTCATGCATGGCAATTCAAAGATATGCATGAAAATCAGTGAAAACCACTTTTCCTCAAAGGGGAGGAAAAGTAGGTCATCTGTTAATTATTCAAATAACACATAATTTTCTAAAATGTACAGCTCAGAATCTATATACAGCAATATTACAGTGTTTTTTTTCCTTAGATTTGTCATTTCAATATCTCAAACTTGTCACATCCTTTTGGAAAATTCCAGATACTTTTCAAAAGGATATTTACTTAGTTTATTTACTGAAAAGAATCTCCCTTTTAAGACCTTGTTTAATGTATAGCTGCTGACCTAGGGGCTCATATCACAAACCCATATGTCAAAATGTTGCTACACGCATAAAGAACACATCCTGAAAATTACAGATCTGTACAATGCTCTGAATATTTTCCGCATACTTTCAAGTTCTCAAAAAGTAGTTTACAAGAAAACGTGAAAAAAAGAAACCTTGGGTAAACTTGCTTTTTCCATCTTCTATGTATTTCCAATAGTGCTGGCAAAAATTCTCAAATGGGTTAGGTTCTTCCCTCGCATTTTAACATGTTTTCTAGCATGTTTTAATTAGAGAGTTTAAGTAGAGAGACTATGGGAATTACATTGCAAAGGGTTGAAACAACTCAGAAATGCTCAAAAGTCAAAATCACCAGAAAATGACATTTTGACCATTTTTATAGTGGTGTCTTCCCTTAATGAGCTTGGCAGAGTAAGATAAATAATTGTGAAACAGGAATAGAATATAATGATGTAGGACTGTGACTTTACATTGCAGTTGCAGATCCCTAGTCAAAGATGCAAGGAAAAGTGGTGGTGGTTGGGGAACTTACATTGCAGTTGCAGATCCCTAGTCAAAGATGCAAGGAAAAGTGGTGGTGGTTGGGGAACTTACATTGCAGTTGCAGATCCCTAGTCAAAGATGCAAGGAAAAGTGGTGGTGGTTGGGGAACTTACATTGCAGTTGCAGATCCCTAGTCAAAGATGCAAGGAAAAGTGGTGGTGGTTGGGGAACTTACATTGCAGTTGCAGATCCCTAGTCAAAGATGCAAGGAAAAGTGGTGGTGGTTGGGGAACTTACATTGCAGTTGCAGATCCCTAGTCAAAGATGCAAGGAAAAGTGGTGGTGGTTGGGGAACTTACATTGCAGTTGCAGATCCCTAGTCAAAGATGCAAGGAAAAGTGGTGGTGGTTGGGGAACTTACATTGCAGTTGCAGATCCCTAGTCAAAGATGCAAGGAAAAGTGGTGGTGGTTGGGGAACCTGGAGTGGCAGTACTTCCACATCATGATGTTTGACTATAACTTTATTTTGTAGCTACAAATCCCTGGTGAGCGATGCAAGGAAGAGTGGTGGCGTCGCAAGGACAAGATGGGACTACTTCCACATCATGGATGACCTGCTCGCCAGGGAAGAAAGCTTCAATCCACCTGCTGCTGAATCGGCTGTGACGTCAACACCAACACCGTGTGAGTTGATGCAGTGTTCTACCCTTTCCTGACAGGAGATTTATACAGTGTGCCACTTTTAAGTCAACAATTTTAACCCTTTCCTGACAGGAGATTTATACAGTGTGCCACTTTTAAGTCAACAATTTTAACCCTTTCCCGGACAGGAGATTTATACAGTGCACCACTTTTAAGTCAACAATTTTAACCCTTTCCCGGACAGGAGATTTATACAGTGTGCCACTTTTAAGTCAACAATTTTAACCCTTTCCCGGACAGGAGATTTATACAGTGTGCCACTTTTAAGTCAACAGTTTTAACCCTTTCCCGGACAGGTGATTTATACAGTCGGCCACTTTTAAGTCAACAATTTTAACCCTTTCCCTGACAGGAGATTTATACAGTGCACCACTTTTAAGTCAACAGTTTTAACCCTTTCCTGGACAGGAGATTTATACAGTGCACCACTTTTAAGTCAACAGTTTTAACCCTTTCCTGGACAGGAGATTTATACAGTGCACCACTTTTAAGTCAACAGTTTTAACCCTTTCCTGGACAGGAGATTTATACAGTGCACCACTTTTAAGTCAACAGTTTTAACCCTTTCCTGGCAGGAGATTTATACAGTGCTCCACTTTTAAGTCAACAGTTTTAACCCTTTCCCGGACAGGTGATTTATACAGTCGGCCACTTTTAAGTCAACAATTTTAACCCTTTCCCTGACAGGAGATTTATACAGTGCACCACTTTTAAGTCAACAGTTTTAACCCTTTCCTGGACAGGAGATTTATACAGTGCACCACTTTTAAGTCAACAGTTTTAACCCTTTCCTGGACAGGAGATTTATACAGTGCACCACTTTTAAGTCAACAGTTTTAACCCTTTCCTGGACAGGAGATTTATACAGTGCACCACTTTTAAGTCAACAGTTTTAACCCTTTCCTGGACAGGAGATTTATACAGTGCACCACTTTTAAGTCAACAGTTTTAACCCTTTCCTGGACAGGAGATTTATACAGTGCACCACTTTTAAGTCAACAGTTTTAACCCTTTCCTGGCAGGAGATTTATACAGTGCTCCACTTTTAAGTCAACAGTTTTAACCCTTTCCCGGACAGGTGATTTATACAGTCGGCCACTTTTAAGTCAACAATTTTAACCCTTTCCCTGACAGGAGATTTATACAGTGCACCACTTTTAAGTCAACAGTTTTAACCCTTTCCTGGACAGGAGATTTATACAGTGCACCACTTTTAAGTCAACAGTTTTAACCCTTTCCTGGACAGGAGATTTATACAGTGCACCACTTTTAAGTCAACAGTTTTAACCCTTTCCTGGAGAGGAGATTTATACAGTGCAACTTTTTAAAGTCAACAGTTTTAACCCTTTCCTGGCAGGAGATTTATACAGTGCTCCACTTTTAACCCGTTCCGTGCCCTTATGACCGAATATTCGGTCATGAGATTACGCCCTCCATAGTGCCCTTATGACCGATTATTCGGTCACCAAGATCCCGATATTTGTAGATACCTCTGTGTTCAGCTTTTGATGATGAAACGAACAGGAACGCTTACCATAGGCAAACGCTAGGATATGCTACTATCATAGCAGCCGAGAGTATTTCGGCTGAGGGGAGCGTCAAACTGAGGTCACCCCACTTCAAGCAAGTGCGCAGTTATCATGCGCAGTTTTAAACAATGGCAGCGCCCACACCGTCTGCAAGCAAAGGCATGAAGCATGGTCAAATATTGCCTGCTTGGTTAGCAGAGGCCGGTGAAGCAGAGGAGGAAGACTTAGAAAGCGATTTAGACTCCACAGATTCCTTTGATCAGGTCAGTGACGATGACGATCTTGAACTTTGCACTCGATGTGTGTTCACGGAAGTTGGAGACTCAAGCGATGAATCCGTATTGTGCAACCTGCAGTGGCAGCGTCTGGCCCTTCTGCTGCTGCTTCTGTATCTGAAATAAGTTCAGACGATGAACCACCATCTCCCCGTGATGGAGGATCGCCTCATCCTTCCTCTTGTCGGGCATCGACCTCTGCATTATCTCGCCAAGCACCACGGAGGCGTGGTCAAACTCTTCACCCACGTGGTCAAGGGACTCGTGCTCGCAGAAGACAGCGTCGTGGGAGGGTAGTGATCTGCAGTCCTCAGTCTAGACAATCCTGCTTTGAGGGAGATTTCCTTCCCCCAAATCGTGAGTCACCTAAAATTCCCCAATTCTCAGGACATGCTGGGATCAAAGTCAGCACCGCAAACTTTCAGCCTGTTGACTATTATCAGCTGTTCTTCACGGACAGTCTCGTTCACCATCTAATGTTTGAAACCAATCGGTATGGAGACCAAACCTTAGCTGCAGCAGAGCAGCGTGGCTTTCGAAGGCATTCCAGGCTTCTTGCCTGGAGAAATGAGAAAACCACGACAGACAAAATGAAGCGTTTCATCGGGTTGTGTTTGCTGATGGGCAGTGTGCGCTTGCCCACCCTCGCACTGTATTGGTCGAAGATCGCCCTATACTCCTGCCCCATCTTTGCTGCCATCATGTCCAGAAATAGGTTTCAACTGCTGCTGAGGATGCTCCACTGCAACAAAAGTTCAAGGGAGCCCTCACGAAATGATCCCCAACAAGACAGGCTGTACAAGGTTAGACCCCTGGTGGATATGCTGTCTGCATCATTTCAGTCCGTGTACAAGTCTGGCAAGTATGTGGCTGTTGATGAACCTCTCCTCCTGTGGAAAGGTGCTCTCGTCTTCAGGCAGTACATTCCTCTGAAGAAGGCAACGTTTGTTGTGAAGATCTTTCACCTGTGTGAAGACTCTGGGTATTCATTCAGATTTCACATCTACACAGGGGCCCAGGATCCCAACTTCAACATCAACACTGCCATACCCAGTGATGCCCACGCTCTGCCCTTGTCTGAGAAGATGGTGGTGTACATGATGCAGCCTCTGCTAGACCAGGGATAACTGGTACTCTGGGCTCAAACTCTACAGATACCTGTTTGGAAAGGGAACTGTCTGCTGTGGCACCATCCGCCCCAACCGGCTGGTGAAGGCAGTGTCTGATCTTGATGTCAGTGAGCGAGGAGAAATGAAGGCCCTGAGTTGTGGAGAACTGCTTGCTGTCAAGTGGCACTCCAGCGAGATTGTGTATTTGCTGTCCACCATGCATGATGAGAGCACCAAAGCAAGTGACCCGTCGGGGGAGATCCTCTGTCAACAAACCATCATGTGTCGTCAACTACAACTCCAAAATGGGAGCTGTTGACAAGGCAGACCAAATGCTTGAGCCATACAATGCCACTAGAAAAACCTGCAGGTGGTACAAGAGAGTCCTCATACACCTCCTGCAAGTTGCTCTCCTGAATTCTTTCATAGTGTACAAGAAGGATGGAGGAGACAAGGATATCCTGTGGTTCCAGGGGAAAGTCATTTTTGACCTCATCACCTCTGGCTTCAGAGAGCCAGCAGCTGCAACAACTTCCGCAGTCAGGAGTGAGGAGGTTGCTCATCTGACAGGGTGACATTTGCCTTCAGAAGCACCCAAGTCACCTTCAGAGTACCAGGCCAAGCATTGTTGGGTCTGCCACAAGGGCATCCGCCGTGTCACCAAGGTCATGTGCCCTGACTGTCCTGACCAGCCTGGCCTCTGTGCTGTTCCATGCTTCCGAATTTACCACACAGTAAAGAAATTCTGAACTGTCTAGTGGTGGATATTCCCTTGGCATGCAAAAGGACCTTATTGTACCAGGCTAGGTCACATGTCTGCCACTAGAAGGGTCTCCAAAAGCTTGTGGCCAGACTGTCCTGATTAGCTTGGATTCTACCCTGTTCCATGCTTCAAGCTGAAATATTGGACTGCTCACTTGAACTGATTTTTCATTGAGATGCATGCATGACAAAACATTACAATTCTTTCCTTCTCAGATCATAGTAATTACTGCAGTTGTTTCTTTTTGAATTTGCCTGGCATTATATTGATCATAGAAATCATGCATGGCTTTGAAAAGTGTGTACATGTGAATTCCTCATTTTCATCATTATGTAGATAGAATGGTTACAATGAAGGCTGAAGAGAAAATATCCTACAAGCCTTTTTATACTTGTCTAAATACAGTAGTCTCTTCTTGAATTTGCCTGGCATGATAGTGATCATAGCAATCATGCATGACTTTGAAAAGTGTGTACATGTGAATTCCTCATTTTCATCATTATGTAGATAGCATTGTTACTACCTGAAGGCTGAAGAGTAAATATCATACAAGCCTTTTTATACTTGTCTAAATACAGTCTTCTTGATTTGCCTGGCATGATAGTGATCATAGCAATCATGCATGACTTTGAAAAGTGTGTACATGTGAATTCCTCATTTTCATCATTATGTAGATAGCATTGTTACTACCTGAAGGCTGAAGAGAAAGTATCATACAAGCCTTTTTATTCTAGTGTGAATACAGCTGTTCCTTCTTGCATTTTGCTGGCATGATAGTAGCAATTTTGCATGACTTTATCTACAGTAATTGCTGTAGGTGTTGTAACAGTTTGTATCTTTCTTCGTACTATTGATATAGTATGTTCAAATAATTTTCAGTATTTAGTTTCATAAATATTTTGTAAGAAAAAATATTCTGATACAGTTGAGACATTCTAAGTTTTACAATCTGAAAAACAAATCATAATTTATTTATTTTTTTTTTTTGGGGGGGGGGGGGTTGAGTATACTATGAAGATGTACAAGAAATCATTAAAAAAAATAAAAGGCATTGCTAAATTTTGTTTTATTCAAGCTTGATTTAAGAAATAAAATCTCTAAAAATCATGTCATTGTGTTTGTTGTGTTTCTGATTGTCTGTGCTTTCAAAGAAATATAGGTTTTATGGGGTTGTTATGCACTGAAATTGAGATATGATTTTTCTCCTAAACTCAGTGTTGTTTTACGTAATTTTTACTGAAATTCCCTGGCACTGGCAGTTGCACAATATATTGATGAAGCTGGCTTGGAAAGGGTTAAGTCAACAATTTCAACCCTTTCCTGGCAGGAGATGTATACAGTGCTCCACTTTTAGGTCCACAACTTTAACCCTTTCCTGACAGGAGATTTATACAGTGCTCCACTTTTAAGTCAGCAATTTTAACCCTTTCCTGACAGGAGATGTATACAGTGCTCTACTTTTAGGTCCACAACTTTAACCCTTTCTTGGCAGGAGATTTGTACAGTGCTCCACTTTAAGTCAACAATTTTAACCCTTTCCTGACAGGAGTGAAACAGTTCTCCTCTCTTAAGTGGACATTACATAAGCAGACTCCATGGTTAACTGAAACTAGCAGGGCCTGTATTCACAACGGCGATTTATCTTTTTAACACTCGATTTATCCCCTAGCCCCGGGTTATCTTGATCGGTTAGATAAGGTAAGCTCGTCAGAGGATCCTAGGTTGCGCTTTGCTATATATACTGGTTTCCAGCCAAGGGAGAGCGGAACAGGCAGTTGGAATCGTCTGAGTTTAGAGATAAATCGGAGTTAAAATAAATCGCTGATAAATCGCCGTTGTGAATACGGGCCCTGGTGTGACTCACTGCAGACCTTGCAGCTTGTGTTGCCACTACCAGGGTCAGGGTTCATTTTACCCTATCCCCACCGCCAGCTAAAGATAAAGGCACTCTATTTTATATAGCAACTTTTCCACCCATTGATGGATGCTCAAACCGCACACATTTACCCCCTGGTCATCGGGCTACCTCTTTTTTTCACCCCAACACTGTCTCAGCTCCCTCAGGAGAGAAATGCAACCAGGCTGCAGATGAACGCATCAAAGTTAGCGTTCAAAATTTTCCATCTCAGCCCTCACAGGTACCTGTTTTACTCCTGGGTGAGGAGAAGCAATGTGTGAGAAGCATTTTGCTCAAGGATGCAACTCTAGATTCTGCGCAGCTTCAAACCAACACTGCATCCACCGGCTGCAAGCGACCGCAGGTCAAACGTGCTGACCACTTGACCACTTGACCACGGAGGCCCATAACTACCCACTCCACAACTTCTTTTCTCATTCTTTCTTCCTCCACTTCTCTGCTTTCCCCCCTCCCACTCTTCCACAGGTACAGGAGATTAATGAATATAGCATTGATTTCATTTTTATTGATGTTGAATGAAGGTGTTAATGAAAATCTGTCTCTTTACTTTCTCCAGGCCTGTCAGTTCAGCCATCTACATCAGCAGACACCCTTGAAGAGATTCTTGACCACCCACCTTCCACCACAGCTCCAGGACATCTGGAAAGCACCACAGAACCGCCGTTGATCATGGACAACAGAAGACCACGCCCGAGGAAACGACCCATCCGTGTGATGCACAATTTTGGTGCGAGGCTGGAAATTAAGCTGGACAGGTTTAGTGATATCCTGGAGAAACAGAATCAGCTGATGATGGAAAGGAATGAACTGCTCAGACTAAAAGTAGAGATTGATAGGCAAAGGTTAGAAATGGATAAGAAATCAATGGAACAGAAAAATGGGAATGTGTGAAGGAGCCGAGATTAAAGGTGCAAAGCATGGAGATGCAATGTAGACTGAATGAATCTTGATTGATGCAAGACTTTGAAAGACTACTGCTGAGAATACTAGTGCGTTTAGAACATACTTTCATCGTAATTATCGTTTTGATGGAGATGAATATCCCCCCACCAAAACTTTTGAATTTTATGTACAGATTCTGTGTGTTTAGGTATGTGTGTGTGTATGTGTGAGTGTTTTGTGTTTGTCTGTGTCTGTGTGTGTGAATGTCTTTGTGTGTGTATGTGTGTGTGTGTATATGTGCATGTCTGTGTGTGTATGTTTGTGTGTGTGTGTCTGTGTGTGCATCTGTGTGTGTGCATGTGTGTGTGTGTTTGTCTGTCTGTCTGTCTGTCTGTCTGTCTGTCTGTCTGTCTGTCTGTCTGTCTGTCTGTCTGTCTGTCTGTCTGTCTGTGTCCGTTTCTCTTTCTCTGTTAGTGTCGGTCTGTCTGTGTGCATGTTTGTGTGTGCGTGTGCCTGTGTTGGGGGAGGGGGGGGGGGGGGGGGGGGTTGGGGCTACAGGCCAATTACTGCATACATGTCTTTACTTGTCATTAACTACTCTCATGAATAAAGATTTCAGATTCTTTTGTGCAGATTTTCAGGAGAATTGAATCAAAAGTACAATGGTTTCCATTGCTCAATTAGGGGAAACCTGAAGTTTGGAATTTTTCTTTGTGGACAGGGGGCATACAGATTTTTGGTGAGGTGGAAGCCCATGTTGGATTTGGTACTGAAAAAATGATGATGGAAGAGGACTTCGGTCCAACTAGTTTTGTTATTACAAGATTTTGGAGGTGTGTAGCTCTTTCAAAGGAGATGCCAAGCTCCGGAAGCTGGTAAAAGTAATACTAGTTGGACTGAAATCACACTCATACACACACACACTCACAAAACTCTCACACATACACAACTTTTACACACTCACATAAACTCACAGTCCTCATTACTAATTACATCATTGCCATCATCAACATCATCATCATCAACATCATCATCATCAACATCGTCATCATCAACATCATCATCATCAACACCATCATCTATATTGAATCTACAGAACAATCATCAGTATAATCTCTTTTTTTTAAGGACATGATCATCATCAAATTCTACATTGTCATCACCATCATCATCACCATCATCATCACCACCTTACACATACACACACAAACACACACACACACAAACACACACACACACACACACACACACACACACACACTCGCCTTTCTATTCAAACAATATTTACAATAATGGAATACATGTTGTAATGCACTAAACTATTTGGAAGGGTACTATTTCTTCAATACATAATGGACAAGTTTGAACTTGCAAACTTGGATTGAAGAGTTTGTGTTCCATGAATGATGGTGAGAAATAATCATTATAGTGTAATAATTTGATTTGGATTTTGAATGTTGAATAAAATTTCTTGGAGCAATCTTTGCAATGGATCAGTCTTATGTGTCTAGTTTTCATTTGACAACAAGAGATACACCATGTTTATTGGCAATAGCATTTTCAAACAAACACATTGAAAAGGATGCTTTATGAATCCAAATCTACCCAAAACGAAAACTGTTGTACATGAAGTGTCCAAAAATGAATACAAATGAACACGACATCTGTACACAATTTAGCAAAACGGGCAATAACAGCGTCATTGAAAAGCTTAATGCACACTGCAACAATAAGCTAACGCTACATGAAAGATTTCTTAAAAATACATTGAAGACTATTTTAAAACTTTAAATGATCATTGAAAACATTTAAAAGTGCAGGATGGAGACGATACGGATGGGTGGAGTTTACTGTCAATTCTTCTTCTTCGTCAAGGACACAACTTGTTAGTAATTAAAATTATTGTTTTCAGCAATGAAACTACTTCTGAGTCGCCTCAAAAAAAAGGTTCAATAACAAATATAAATTTTTCATAGAAGGAGATAGTTGAATGTTAAATTTTTGAAAGAATACATTTGTTCTAAGAGCCCTGACAAAAGAATTATCTCGAGCTGGAGACAGTAACATATTCTGCAATCTGTATAGTGTTGCAAAGGAAGTTTGGAGTCTAGATGAGCTATCTATCAAAGAGTTTCTGCTTCTCCACTTGCACTGCGCTACGAGTTTTTACGTTTTTGGTTCTGCAACAGTTTAATCATAATCAATTGTAAAACTGGTTTATTCTGTCGCGGCTCAATTTTAATCACTGCACATCATATGTTTGTAAATAGATAAATAATTAAGTTCACACATGTTATTGAGGTTTTCGTTTTTGCTGAATTTATTTGCAGCACCGATTTTAAGGGGGCCAGGGTTATAAGAACTGGCGAGTCTGCTTATTTGTTCATTTCCAGTTCTGTGGAAATTGGAGTGGATATCGTACATTGTCTGTGTTGCACATTGTGTTTTGAATGATGTGCCTTCGCTGCTTTATGAATAAACTTTATGCTGCTTTGCGAGGATTGTCTGTCTATGCTGCTGTTCAACAGTTTTCTTACTTCTCCCCGTGAATGCTGCGCCATGCCTGCAATGCAACATTGATGGTGCTGTTTCGCTCAACTGATGGGGCCTTTGCCTGTGCGCAATGTCAGTCGAGCCTTCGCTACTTGCCAGCATGCTTTTGCTTTCTGTTTATTGCCATGTTAAAAAAAAAATTTCTGCAAAGCACGCAGGTGTTTTGGTTGCAGGAATAGAGCGTATATAGATAGGCCTACGTAATGAGCGACTTTTTTGGAAATTATCTCCCTTGCCGCCGCTTGGCGGCGCGTCGGCTCCAAGGGGCTTGGTTGGTACACAGTGACAAGTTCTTTCGCCTAGAATAGACCTGAGTGTTCGAGGTTTTTTGATTGTTTTCTTGCTGTCGCTTTCAAATCTGTTCACAGTACTAGGCTGGCTGGTTTACTTAGATGTGAATTTTTTTAATGCGTGCTAGCTGATATTAGGTTTAGAGCTTGAATTTTCGATATTACACAAGTTCTTTTTCGCTTACAACTCCATTGTTCGAACCAATGAAAACCACGGAAAGAGATGGCCGTTTCGTTCCTTGCATCTCATTGGCCAGCTTGTCATGAGGTCAGCCCGTGATCGGCGCTGACCTCATGACAGTTGTAAGCGAAAAAGCGAGTTGTAAGCGTAGATGTGATTTTTTTTAATGCGTGCTAACTGATATTAGATTTAGAGCTTGAATTTTCAATGATATTACGCTTATAACTCGCTTTTTCGCTTACAACTGTCATGAGGTCAGCGCCGATCACGGGCTGACCTCATGACAAGCTGGCCAATGAGATGCAAGGAACGAAACGGCCATCTCTTTCCGTGGTTTTCATTGGTTCGAACACGAGTTGTAAGCGAAAAAGAACTTGTGTAATATCCAAAATTCAAGCTCTAAACCTAATATCAGCTAGCACGCATTTAAAAAAATCACATCTAAGTAAACCAGCCAGCCTAGTACTGTGAACAGATTTGAAAGCGACAGCAAGAAAACAATCAAAAAACCTCGAACACTCAGGTCTATTCTAGGCGAAAGAACTTGTCCCTGTGTACCAACCAAGCCCCTTGCAGCCGACGCGCCGCCAAGCGGCGGCAAGGGAGATAATTTCCAAAAAAAAGTCGCTCATTAGAGTGTGCATGTGGTGAGCATGGTTTTCAGCAGGTATGCTTAGAAAACGTTATCAAGCGAAGAATTACTGCAATTGTAGCCATTAGGGCGCATGTGTGACTACAGTTATTCACCAGGACTGCCTGAGTTTATTCAGAAATGTCTCCGTGGCCGAGTGGTCAGAACACTTGACATGCAGTCGCCTGCTGCTAGAGGGCGCAGCGAATGAAGTTTCGCGGATTCTAGAGTTGCGTCCTTGAGCAAGACACTTTACTCACATATTACTTCTCCACACCCAGGAGTAAAACGGGTATCAGTTAGGGCTGAGTTGGAAAATTGTATACAACTAACTTTGGCGCGTTCGTCAGTAGCCTGGTTGCATGCTCCCCAGGGAGTTGAGATGGTGATGGAATGATAAGGAGAGGTAGCCCGATGGCCAGGGGGTAAATGTGTGCGGTTTGAGCAACCTTCACTGGGTGGAAAATCCTTACCTGCCATGTGCACTGCTGGTTACCGTGGACAATCGAGAGTTCTTGGGGGGACGAGTTTTGGAAATCCTTTCCACTGATGGGTCCCCCTGTGGGTTCGAGGTAAGAATTGACCCACCGCGATTCGTAAGAGGCGAATAACTAGGGACACCGTGACTTGATCTGCGTTTGCTCTAAACTATTCTAGTGATTTTCGTGCTTAATGGCCTTACATAGCCTACAAAGGCAGATAGACCGTAAAACTCCATCCATCCATCCATCCATCCATCCATCCATCCATCCATCCATCCATCCATCCATCCATCCATCCATCCATCCATCCATCCATCCACTAATGGGACAGGAAAGGGGTGTGCTATTGGTTGTTTAATTCGCAGTGACTTTGCTTCCACACAGAATGACAACCTAATTATTGCGTGATCGCTGACCCACATTAGCAATCTTAGACTGTTACATTCTAGTAAACTAGAGATTTTGCCTACCGGCAAAAGTATCTCTAGCACAGTTCACATCACGTGATGGAAGGTTTTTGGCCAATTTATGCAAGCGGAGGTCACACGAGAGGCTTGTGGGATAGCCGATGTGCTCCCTGACATACGCCGTTAAAGTAGTTCTAAGACTATTTCGCACAAAACTCTTAACTTACTCTTGTTGAGACAACAAACAAGCGTTTATTCGATACAATAAAATGTTTGTGTTGAAATGGAACCAAGTTTTTACATCTGAATGATTTCTGTAAAAAGTGGAGAGAAAAATAGTATCAGAACGAACTATTTTGGGCGCAAGGCTGTAATGCCAAGGGTCAAGCCTATTACGCATTCATTGCGAACTGTGCCAGAGTCAATACTACCAAAGATTATAGGTTACACAAAGATAGTTCATGCCGAGCTTTTGCTCTTTGAAGTTACAAGCAGCTAAAATTGCAGCGCCCCAAGCGGCTAGCACTATGGGAGATGCTTCTGCGCATGTCCGTGAGCCTATAGTCCGTTTCAACATTGCACATTTAAAATGGTGGACATAGTCTCGCTTCGCGCAGAAAAAGCTGAATTTGGGGACACTAGAAACCCCCATCCAAAGAAAATGTAAACCATGAACAGCATTAATTTATCAAAGCTGTATGTTGAATGCATCAAAAGGTATTGAAAGCTCCTACTTTTTAACAATCGAAATGCAGGTCACTCGCAGAACCACGTGTGCACGGGTCGACGTGATCGCAACGTTTGGTGACCCTGTTCTCTCTGTGTTAAAAATTATTATTCTTCAAATCGGTCAAATAGTGACGTCACTCGTTCTTCAACCTTGGTAGTTGATGACGTTATCGGAAATTTTAGAATTAGGTCCATCGCACATCTGTTGCTAGGCCAAAACTCTAGTGACAATTTACTTGAACGAAATTCTTTCTGTTTACTTCTGAAAAGTTAGTGTGAATGTGTTTTGTGGTTCTGTGTTCACTAGGAGCCGTCTCCAGTTATACGGCTATACCTCCTGTATAGTTCTGAGTTGCTAAGGGACTAGCTTTAATCTTCTTCCATCAGGAGATAACTTTGCTATGTTTAGGGTCTATTCTTTGGAAAAATCTTTGCCCTTGTTTAAATAGGTTAGCATAGGTTTCAGCCCCAGCTTAAAAATAGTTACCCGTTCTTTCCTAAAAAGGTGTTATAGGAAAAAGTAACCTTACATTACCCACCTTGCTTTGTCTCTTGGAAACCTGAAGTACGAAAGCTCTGGGCGTTTCTTTCTGTTGTTGCTACAGTTAATAGCGCTGCAGTGGTCACTCGCAAACCTGTGTTTTTCCGCCATGTTTGTGCGAAGTCTCCACTAAATCCTATAATCATGTGACTAAATACAGTGCAATGTTGAAACGGACTATAGGCATCTCCCATAGTGCTAGCCGCTTGGGGCGCAACGTGTCTCGATCCTCACGAGAATGAGCTAATGAACTATCTTTGTGTAACCTATAATCTTTGATACTACTGACTCGGGTTTACAGAATGAGACTGTTACTCCGCCCACAGAATGACAATGACGTGTGAATAATTGACCAACTGGTGCACTCGGTGCGCTTTCAACTGAACTGGGTAACGATGAATATCATGTTTACAGCAGTCGTTAAGGCGATTACGCCCTGTTTCGATAATAATCGCATATAAAAATAAGAAAAAACACACGACTAACACCAAAATCAAAAGACTCGGGCACACGCCCTTCTTCAGTGAACGATGTAGAAACACCTATGTGGAAACGCAACCAAAATTCAAACATTAATTAAGCTTAATAAGGCACTAAATTAAATGTGTAAAAATTCGATAACGGAAATTATTTGTGCAGGAATGGAAATTTGATTTTTACTTCTTGACGATACAGGGTGACACAAAAAAAGTATCATCACCTAAACTTGAATAACTTTTTAAATATTCAATCAATTCTTTTAATTTTTTCGGATTCATCAAGAAGAAGCCTTGCTCTGTGAGTGTACCAAAGTAAAACTTCATGATGCCTTGGACCACTGAGCAAAAGACATTTATAGTCGAGGCATATTTTCGGCGGAAGTTTATTCATGCAGCTCAGCTGCAATTCAGACAACGGTTCGGATGTCGGGAATTTCCTCTCCACAGGACGATCTACAGTTGGGTCAACAAGTTCAGAACCCATGGGACTGTGCTAAACTTAAATGGTAAAGACACTAACTGAAAAATCACACTCTGGACGACCAAAATCATCAAGGACACCACCCAACGTTGCTGCAGTCAGAGACTCTGTTTCCCGCAGCCCAAGCAAGTCTGTGCGTCGTGGAAGTCAAGATCTTGGAATCAACCGGGAGTCCGTGAGGAGAATTTTGATCTCAGAACTCTACGTGTATCCTTACAGAATACAGATTAAACAAAAGCTTACACCTGCTATGGCAGTGTTTCCCTGACCGACTGATCAGCCGCAGATGTGACCCAGAGTGGTCGCCGCATTCACCAGACTTGAACCATCCAGATTTTTATCTGTGGGGATACCTAAAGGACAAAGTGTATGTAAACAACCCCCAGACCATCCCAGACCTGAAGGCAGCAATCACAGCAGCCATAAGAGCGATCCCAAGGGAGGAGTGCCAGAGGGTCATCGCGAACTTTGCACGACGGATCCAAGTGTGTTAGCAGCACCAGGATTTTGGATCGCCAGTGACACAGATAATTTTTGAAGTACAGATGTGAAACTTTAGGGATGTCTGCTACAGAGACTTGACCTAATGTCACCAAAGTTTAGTGAAGATCTGAGTAAAATTTCAAAAGTTATTCGAATTTTGGTGATGATACTTTTTTTGTGTCACCCTGTATTTTCAGAAAGCCAGTGAACTTTCGTCACATTACCATCACGAATGACGTAATTCGTATGGCGTGCATTCATCATACAACGTGACCGAACAGTGACGGAGATTATCTTGGCACAGAATGGAATCTGCCCTATCCAAAACCTGAGGCAGTTTCCGTTGTCTGCTGGAGTTCTCTGCTTGTGGACGAGAACAAGGTAGGAGGTCTACTGGAGCTGAAGTTGACCTGTGCTTGAGTCACCAGTCGAGGTTGAAAGATGATGTGGCGCTTTGCTTTCATTGAGAGGGCATCCATGTTGGAAAGTGTTGTGGTCACGAGTGAAAACAACACACAAAACAACCTTCATGTTTTTATTGATAATTCTTTGTTGGTGTAGCACATGTAACCGCATTCTAATGTCATTGCGATAATTATAGATAGGGCATTATTGGTTTATCTTTAAAAGCGCACATGTTCAGATAACCCGTCATAGCCTGCACACTCAAACGCGCGCGCACACACAAGCACGTATACACTCACTCGCACATACATGCACGCACGTGTACATACATATACGCGCTCGCACGCACACACACACACACACACACACGTACACACACACACACACACACACACACACACACACACACACACACACACACACACACACACACACACACACACTCCCGTAAATACATGCGCGAACACATATACCTGTAAACACGCGCACGCGCACAAACACACACACACATACATACACACATGCACGCACGCAAGCACACACACGCTCGCGCCCGTGCGCTCACACAGACACGCGTAGACACACATACACACACTCACACAAACAAACACATACACGCACGCTCCTCTCTAGGCTTGTGAGACTTGGACTGTGTACAGCCGCCATGTCAAAAAGCTGCTCGAATCACTTCCACATGAACTGTTTGAGAAAACTGCTGAAGATCAGGTGGCAAGACAAAGTGCCCAACACGGACGTCCTGGCACAGGCTGACATACTCAGCATTCACACCATGGTCTGCAAGGCACAACTACGTTGGGCTGGCCACGTCGTACGAATGTCTGACGAGCGCCTTCCTAAAAAGGTGTTCTACGGAGAACTCCTGCAGGGCAAGCGATCCCTTGGCGGACAAAAGAAGAGGTACAAGGACACCCTAAAAGCCTCTCTGAAGAACTGCTGCATAGATCCTGACAGCTGGGAGAGGGTTGCGTCAGACCGCTGTACCTGGCGCAGTAGAGTCCATGCTGGTGCAGCAGCTTTTGAACAGAGAAGATCGAGTGATGCTGCTGTGAAGCGAGCCACCAGGAAGTCCAGAGCAAGCAGTTCGTCATCCCCTAGTCAGCCACCTGCCTTTCCCTGACCACACTGCAACAGACTCTTTCGGGCCCGGATTGGTCTCACTAGCCATCTGAGGACCCACAACCAGATGAAATGATGACATCTATGGTCCTCATTGATCCCGATGGACGAACATCATCATTATCAGTTCCAGTGAGCACAGGCCTCACACAGTCCACAAAGGATGATAGACCGTAAAACCCATTAATCCATTCATTCATTCATTCATCCATTCATTCATTCATCCATTCATTCATTCATTCATTCATTCATTCATTCATTCATTCATTCATTCATTCATTCATCCATTCATTCATTCATTCATCCATTCATTCATTCATTCATTCATTCATTCATTCATTCATTCTTTCATTCATTCATTATTTCGTTCGTTCGCTCATTCATTCATTCATTATTTCATTCGTTCATTCATAATTATCATCTTCAAGTCTCTGACATGATTTTGTGATCGATTTCGATTTTGTGACCGAGTAGTTGGCGTGCTTGACCTGCAATGACGGTTGCAGTTCATGAGTGATTTCCATTGGCGTTACAGAGCTGATAGGCAGTAAAATCTCTCTCTGTCTCTCTCTCTCTCTGTCTCTCTCTCTCTCTTTCTCTCTCTCTCTCTCTCCCTCTCTCTCTCTCTCTCTCTCTCTCTCTCTCTCTCTCCCTCTCTTCCTCCCTCCCATCCATCCATTCATCTGTCCACCAATCCCATCCCATCCCATCCCATCCCATCCCATCCCATCCCATCCCATCCCATCCCATCCCATCCCATCCCATCCCATCCCATCCCATCCCATCCCATCCCATCCCATCCCATCCATTCATCCATCCATCCATCCATCCATCCATCCATCCATCCATCCATCCATCCATCCATCCATCCATCCATCCATCCATCCATCCATCCATTCATAATCATTTATTCATAAATCCATTTTTCATTCATTCATTCATTTACTCATTTATCAATTTGTTTTCAGACTGCCACCGGTGCAGGTATCATCCGGAAAAGTATTGCAAATATTGCAAACCCCGTCGATGGAGTCCCTTCCACGACTAAAACCCTGGGTCCTCTTCCTGGCCTCTCAAAAAAGCCTGAAGCCGCTGTTGTAGTTGTCGTCTGTTGCGTACGCGTGGCACTGGACTTCTCCACAAGGTAGACATCCTCTTCATCTGCTGGAGCCCCTGGTCTCAGAGATTTCGGGGCCTGCCTCAGTTGCTGTACCGTGGGCTTCTAGTGCTCAGTGTTTCTGCACTGGACTACTACTTCATGTGCCTGCCATTACCCTAACTTCCTGCTCGTCTGCTGCAGATTGCAGGGTCCATCTGTTTTCTTCACGTACTCGCCTCCAAGAACAAGACTGCAGCAAATTGATTGATAACATGAACGTGTTATTAGACGACAAGCCAATTAACTACGTCTTCTACTTCAACAGGCTTGATGTGTTTTTTCATAACAGACTCGGCATTTAAATTTGATTTAGAAATGATGATAGCGCATGTGAACATCGCATTCTTGTGAGGTCCTTCATATTCTGTCTCATTTTCAGAATTTTTGTCCGGTCGCACTGTATCTACCTTTTGAAAGAATATACTAATCAGCGTGTACATGCGATAGTTTTCGTATATATTGCTGTCATATGTTAACCCTGTTGTTGGTACACATACACATGCTGGCTGTTCCAAACGTGCTACTAAAGCTGTTTCAGTGCAGTGTTTGTCGTTTACCTTCTCATTTCTCAAGCCCAGGGCGCAGAAATTTCAGAGAGAGAGAGAGAGAGAGAGAGACAGACAGACAGACAGACAGGCAGGCAGACAGACACACAGACAGACAGACAGACAGACACACAGACACACAGACAGACAGAGAGACAGACAGACAGACAGACAGACAGACACACAGACAGGCAGACAGACAGACAGACACACAGACAGCCAGACACACAGACAGACAGACACACAGACAGACAGACACACATACAGACAGACAGACACACAGACAGACACACAGACAGACAGAGAGACAGACAGACAGACAGACAGACACACAGTCAGACAGAGAGACAGACGGACAGACAGACAGACACACAGACAGACAGATACACAGACAGACAGACAGACACACAGACAGACACACAGACAGACACATAGACAGGCACACAGACAGACACACAGAGAGACAGACAGACACACAGACAGACAGACAGACAGACAGACAGACAGACAGACAGACAGACAGACAGACAGACAGACACACAGACAGACAGACAGACAGACAGACACACAGACATACACACAGACAGACAGACACACAGACAGACAGACACACAGACATACACACAGACAGACAGTGTATGAATTGATTTCGCTTGCACTCGCTTTCCTAGTATCCAGTTCTCAATAGGAACGCACGAAATTCACATGCACAGCAAAACCAAACGGAAGACACACAAGAAACTTAATCTTTTACATTTCAACACTGATCAGAGGAACAAAATCGACTTCTTCTTCCGTGCTCTCAAAAACATGAATTCTCCATACGGCGGCAGGTGCTAGACAACACGCTTATCAGCTGAAACTCGTTGTCATGGATCTTTCGGGGCCTGCTCCAGTAACGTACATTTTCAGTGACATTAATTTTGTTCCATTGAGAGTTTGCGACTGAGAGAATTGTTATGTGTACCCGAAACAAGGGACATAACTCGAAGAGCCCTAAGCTGGTAGGGGGCACATTTTGGTCGCCACAACGCCGCATGTTCGTGGGATGTCACACGGCATGGCAGATGTGAAGAGAAACGTCAAAAGCTAAAAGCATGTGAGTGTCAATGTGAAAACAGTGATTGCACATAAGCTGTCAAAATAGGCGAAACTCATAGTCAAACAGTTTGATGTTGGTGTTAGAAACGACAGGGGCTCATGAAAGTATTAAAAGGGGGGGGGGGGAGCAGATACGGGTGTAGAGCAACTGAAGTTAATGTAGGAACGCGCGGAAGGGGTGGGTGGTGAGGGGAGAGAGGTATAAGAAGTGGGGGACAGGGGGGAGGGGGGAGGGAGAAGGAGGGCAATGGGAAAAAAGAAGCAGAGTTCAGAAGGATAAGCGAGCAAGTTGTCAACTGTTTGATGTCTTTTAAGGAACAAACAAACAAAAGATTCACTTTTATGCTTTAACAATTGTCTCCAGCTGTCAATCCCAACCATCTCAGGTGTAAACGAACTCTAACGGTTGACAGATCGAAAAAAAGTTGGAATAACTTTTAACGGTCTAGCAGGACAGAGTGAGAGACACGTCGACAGACACATCTTCATCACCCTAGTCCTGCATGAGAGATTAAGATGAACAGTAACAACTGCACTCCGCTGTGGACAGAAATCAGGAAAAAGTGTAAAGGTGAAAGTAGAGGTTTCACCCACAGAACCGAGACTCGATACAGGCACGGAGTGCGAAACCTGCCACGAGTTGTGTAGGGAGAGCTAAAGGACAGGGACAAGGGGTCAACACCCTGGGCATTCTAGTCCACTAGAGACTTCGCCTACCGGCGAAAGAGTCTCTAGAACACTTCATATCACTTGATGGAACTAATCCGTCCAGAATATTCATAAGGAGGTCACACGAAAAGCTTGTGGGATAGCACTCTGCTCCCTGACATACGCCGTTAAAGTAGTTCTAAGACTATTTCGCACAAAACTCATAAATTACGCTTGTTGAGGCAATAAACAGGCGTTTATTCGATGAAATGAAAAAAGATTGGATTGAAATGGAAACAGATTTTGACATCTGAATGATATCTGTAAAAAGGGGGGAAAATAGTATCCAGAACGAACTATTTTTGGCACAATACTGTAATGCGAAGTGTCAAGTCTATTACGCATTCATCGCGAACTGCGCCAGAGTCACTACTGACTCGGGTTCACAGAATGCGCCCTGGTGCGCCCGCCTTGTACAACTCGCGGTTGATCATCTGGTGCCGAAGTAACATTCTGAAAACTAAGAGAATGACCAAGAAACCGATTGTTTACTCATCCACGAAACCGCAGTATCACGACAAAAACCGTTTGCCCTGCGAAAATCGTTTGTCGACATGAACAGAAGTGAGTGCTATCTACTTAATTTGATCGGATGTCGGAGTTCCTTGTTCTATTTAAATCGACAAGTACTTTCGCAAGACAAATGCTCTTTGTCGTGCGTGACACGTAGGTCTCCAGAAACGTTAGCATTGACAGCGAGGACGTTTAGAGCGTTACCAACTTTAAAGACTAGGGTACTGTCATCTTCTCAAAATGCCGCCCGCAGCTGCGTTACAATGATGTGTGTTAGATATACCCAAGACTCACAGGCATCAGCTGTGACAGCTAGGAACACGCCGCTGTCGAAGGCAACAGTTGGGAAGGCAATGTCAAGGAAGGCATCAGGACAAATAAAGTCAAGAGTAACCCAGCGGGTGTGGGACATGTAGAACCATAGAGACCAGAGGATGCAGGCTGCAAGTTCTTCTCAGCCCAATGAATTTGTCTGTGGATAATGCGGCAGAACCTGCCACGTCAGAGTGAGACTGGCAACTTCAGACTGTTTCCAAGCCATGGGACAAACTGAGGTGCTACCATTCTTTTTCAGCAAGCGGGCTTCCTCCTGCTCCTGCTCCTGCTCCTCCTCTTGCTCCTGCTCCTCTTCTTGCTTCTGCTCCTCCTCCTTCTGCTCCTGCTCCTGCTCCTCCTCTTGCTCCTGTTCCTCCTCCTGTTCCTCCTCCTTCTCCTCCTGCTTCTCCTCCTTCTGCTCCTACTCCTCCTGCTCCTGCTGCTCCTGCTACTCCTGCTCCTGCTCCTCCTGCTCCTGCTTCTCCTCCTCCTCCTCCTCCTCCTCCTCCTCCTCCTCCTCCTCCTCCTCCTCTTTCTGCTCCTTCTGCGCTTGTTCCTGCTCCTAATGCTCCTGCTACTGCTCCTCTTCCTCCTCTTCCTGTTCCTCCTGCACCTGGTCCTGCTTCTCCTGCTCCTGCTTCTCCTGCTTCTCCTCTTGCTCCTCCTCCTCCTCCTCCTGCTCCTCTCCTCCTCCTGCTCCTCTCCTCCTCCTCCTGTTCCTCCTCCTGCTCCTGCTCCTTTTCCTCCTCCTGCTGCTCCTCCTCCTGCTGCTCCTCCTCCTGGTCCTCCTCCTCCTGGTCCTCCTCCTCCTCCTCCTCCTCCTCCTCCTCCTCCTCCTCCTCTCCTCCTCCTCCTCCTCCTACCTCCTCTCCTACTACTCCACCTCCTTCTCCTCCTCCTGCTCTTCCGCCTCCTGCTGCTGCTGCTCCCCCTGCTGTTGCTGCTCCTTTCCCCCCCCCCCTCCACCCCTCCCCCCCCCCCCGCCCCGCGCCTCCAATCTCTTCCCCTCCTCCTCCTCCCCTCTCCGTCCTATTTCTTCTTTATGTACTACCAGCACCACTACTACTACTACCACGACTACTACTACTAACACCACCAATACTACTACTACCACTACTACTACCACCACCACCACTATTAATATTCTTCTTCTACTACTACTACTACTACTACTACTACTACTACTACTACTACTACTACTACTACTACTTCTAATACTACTACTTCTACTACTACTACTTGTACTTCAACCAGCAGCAGCAGCAGCGCCACTTCTGTCTTATTATTGAATCTTAATCGAACCGAGCACATCGCCATTTGTGCCAAATGATGTATTCAATTACTGTATCATCTTCGAATGCTCCAAAAGTTCCACATCAACAGAGTTATTGAAAAAAGAGTGTTCAAAAGTACTGCTGATTTTCTGTAGAAAATGTTCATACTCACACGTGACATCAACAAGGCTGAAGATTTTACAAAGGCGGTGAAAACATCAGCGACGAAGTTTTCTCGCTCCATCTGACACTCCAAACAAGAGTTGCACGAACTTGGTCATAAAGGAAGGGCCAGCTGCCGAAAAAGTTGCCTTCTTACTTTCCACAAGTCAAATTGTCAAATGTGAAAATGTTGTGTTTTTTGGTAATGTAAGAGACTTCATGCACATATTCTGTGACGATACTTTTTATATTTCAAATGTATGCGAAGTCAGGTCATAATGACAACAAACACCTTCCCTCCCTTACCATGGGTGGATTTCACAATATTGCAGTTTTTTCATTCACATTTTGCTGCATGTAGGGCTCATTTATCTTGTAAATCGATGTTTAGAAAATGAATCGACGAAAACATGGCCACCGATTTCCGAGTGTGCCATGATGACGATGAATCGGGGAGCGTGCCGTTATTTTCTCGCGTCTGTGCAGATAACGGCTGGTGTGCAGATAATGCCACACAGCGTGCGTTCATGAGCGCGTTGCTTACGCAAGTTTCCTGCAAGAATCTCGCAGAAAATGCGAGGCGAAGGCGTTGCCCACAACGTCTCGTTCACAAGGAGGCACTCGCTCCCAAGGTGGTTTGCCGAGGTGGCTCCGGAGGTACTTCGCCGCGTCCAGCCGCAGAGGCCCGGATGACCTCAAAATGGCGAAGATAGTGCCAAATGTTCATACACGGCAGTGCCTGTAATGTGCTGTTTTACCCGTCCGGAAACAGAAAAGTGTACCTACACGAAAGTATTTGCTGTTCGAGTGTTCATTCGCATATTTTGAGGAGTACGTGTATAGGTTATTTCTGGATAAACACCGTGGAGATTCTTTAATCGCTGTATACGTGAAGCACGGTGCTTGTCCGCTCTCTGAATTTTGTCCCTTGAATTGACCCGGAGTGTATCGAGGCACACAAATTTCAACAAAATTGTCTGCAATTGAAGCCGGGTTGCTTTCTTTTCTTTGAAAAAGTTCCCGTGCCATTCTATATGTCACCATGGTATGTTCTAACAAGAGAAAAACTGCTGGGATGTCTGTATCGTCCGTTACTTTGTCTATCGGCAAGTTCTTCACCGACTCTCGCGCCAAGACACAGCAATGTTCTCTCGGACCTCCGCCTTGCCAATTGATGATTGGCCGTTTCTTAGACGTATTTCGATACTTGCCTCGCCCTCGCCTTGCTCCGGAGAAACTACATAGGCTAAGGAACGCGCCCCATGCTTCAGCCGTTTGGAAGTCAAGTCACAGGACTATGTGCTGAGGGCGCTGGTACAGCTCACGGCACAATAGTTTTCCTCGCGCTTCGACGCACTGCGGCGCTGCTGAGCTTCAATGACTGTGGCACGATTAATTAGGTTCTAATTGTCACCCCAAGCACAGCCAAGTCGTAAAAAGCGAGGTGCCGACGGTCTGGTGACTTAGCCGCTAATCCCAGGGTCTCAGTTGACGTTGTGGGAGCTGACTGGACTTGTCACCCAAGTCAATGCAGCGAGCTTGATCTCCTCTGAGCAGCGTTTCTCTCTGGTGACGTCACTGCAGGTCGCGGGGCCGTGGACTGCGCGTGTGACCCTTCAAAGCGAAATAAACACTGCACGACGTTTATGAATTTTTTAAGATATTGCTGCCATCATAACGGTTTTTGATATACTTTGAAGAGATGTGTAGCAGATGACATTTTTGAGACATTGCTGCCATCATAACGGTTTTTGATATACTTTGAAAAGATATGTAGCAGATGACATTTTTTAGACATTGCTGTCATCATAATGGTTTCTGAGATACTTTGAAGAGGTGTGTAGCAGATGACATTGATGAGACATTGCTGCCATCATAACGGTTTCTGATATACTTTGAAAAAATGAGTAGCAGATGACATTTTGAGACACTGCTGCCATCATCACGGTTTTTTAAATATACTTTGAAGAGATGTGTAGCAGATGACATTGATGAGACATTGCTGCCATCATAACGGTTTCTGAGATACTTTGAAAAGATGTGTAGCAGATGACATTTTGAAACAGTTATGCCACCATGAAGAGCCTTGATTTTCTTTTAAAAGATGTTTAGCAGATGACCATGTGGCCCTTTTCCTTTGAGTTATGGGCTGTCAAATTTTTTAGGTTGTGAATATAAAATATGTCAAAGAATAGGGGGATGCGTAGCATTGATTGTATTTTGACTGCTAACGATTCCTTATTATGTTAACTGGAGTCCGATTTTGGAAGGAAAAAATCTCTGAAGGCACCCGGATTAATGATTACTTTTCGGCATCTGTCAGTCCCGAAGGACCATGGCTTTGTGCCGCTGGGTGCTAGTCCCGTCCCGTTCCGTCGACAGAGTCTGCTGTGGCTCAGGAGTCTCATGCGAAAATAGTCCCAACCGCAGCGTTCACAACGTTCACATCTGAAGGTCAAAGCTGGTCTAGCCGCCCTAAGCTAGGCTTTCAGCAGAGCCATAATCTGGAAATTTCTAACTGTGGTCCACACTTCAATTTTTGTGCTGTGTTTTTTTAAAAATCAGCTAGTGTCATATAGTATTCATTGGTTCGTGATGGAGGGTCACAAATACGACCGGTCCTTCCGAACTGTCCATCTGATTTTAGGTCAAATGGAGATTCAGCAGGTTTGAGATCTTCTTCGATTCAGAGAGTTGAACTATCTCTGCATATGCTTTGCGAGTTTTAGGATTCAAATCCATCGAAAAATGGTTGCTTTTCACGTCTACTGAGCGATTAAGTAGTTTTTAGTGTGCGCAAAAAAACTTGCGTCTGTTTGCGCAACCTCCTAATTCTGCCCTCTTTGCAAACGTATCCGTGTAGTGTGTGGTGTCACTGTAAACAGGAGACCTTTCTCTACACGTGCATTACATTTTCATTGGCCATTTAGGGAATCTTTTAAAGCTAGGAGCCAATGAAATTGCCCAATCTCTGTAAACTTCGATTGCAATTTAAGTATTATCTGCACACTGAAGAAGCCGTTTTCTAAATAACTTAAAAATTATGATTTCAGTATACGTATTAAAACGGGCATAAACTATCAGCCGCGGTCAATACCGTTCTAATTTTCGTTCCACTTTGAACATAATTCATTGTGTTTTGTGACGGTACAATTATCTGACATCGCCAAAGGTATTTGATGGACTAGTTTGCAACAACTGTTCACATGTCACGTACTCTTCACCTTTCCTATAATTTTTTCCATTTGCACACACACACACGCTCGCACACACACACACACACACACACACACACACACACACACACACACACACACACACACACACATACACACACACACACACACACACACACACACACATTCTTTCCCTCTTGTCGCTCCCCTGCTCGAAAACAGGGTGTGTCTAAGCCTTTCAAGCACTCGCTATCACAAACCGACTATTTCTTGGAACCGACCATTATTTCAGATAGCTCAATAAGGTTTCAAATTCCCAGATCACCCGCTCCGCTCTCGACAATAACTTTGAAAACAAATCAAAGAACAGCAATGGCATTTTAAGAGTACATCAGCTCAGTTCAGTTCAGTCTCTTAACCCTGAGATGGGTTGTTGAGGCACCACTGATGACTTTCGGACAATCTTCCTTCATCGATCTCTATCCTCTATCAGCAAAGTCACGATCGTCTAGCTGTTTCCAAAGAGTCCACTGGATGCCGTTTCGTTTCTGACATCTTCATGATCCAGTCGATCGCTAACAGGAACAGGAAGGGTGAAAGCTGGCAGCCTTGTCTCACTCCGGTTTGTACTTCAAAGGTGTCGGTGAGTTGTCAGCCATGAACTATCCTGCACGTCATGTTTTCGTATGACTTCTTGATGATGTTCGTGATCTTTTCCGGCACTCCGTAGTGTCTCAGTAGCTTCCAGAGGATCTGCCTGTCCACACTGTCGAACGCCTTCTCGTAATCAATAAAGTTTACGTAGAGGGGCGAGTTCCACTCCATGGACTGTTCCAAGATTATGCGCAGTGTTGCTATCTGGTCCGTGCACGACCTTTCCTTGCGGAAGCCGGCTCTTTGGTCACGGAGATGCGGGTCGACTGCATCTTTCATCCTGTTCAGTAAGATGCGGTTGAACACCTTCCCTGGGATGGACAGCAGTATTATTCCTCTGTAGTTGGCGCAGGAACTGAGGTCGCCTTTCTTGGGGAGTTTGACGAGGTATCCTTCTCTCCAGTCTGCTGGTACTTTTTCATCCTCCCATATCTTGCAGAAGAGTGGGTAGAGAAGCTCCACACTGGTCTCCACATCTGCCTTCAGCGCCTCTGCCGGAATTCTGTCAGGTCCTGCAGATTTGCCGTTTTTCAGTTCTTTGATGGCGTTGCGTATCTCCTCCTTGGTCGGTGCACCGCACTCGATTGGCAGGTCGCTTTCCGCTGGCGATACGTCTGGTGGGTTTGCAGGCGCTGGTCTGTTGAGCAGGTCCTGGAAGTGTTCGACCCATCTGTTCTTCTGTCCTTCCTTATCCAGTATCACTCTTCCGTTCCTGTCTTTGACTGGTCTCTCTGGCTTGGCGAACTTCCCTGAGAGTTTCTCATTTGTTGAATACAGGTCTCTGGTGTTGCCATGGTAAGCTGCTTCTTCTGCTTCTGTTGCCAGCATCTCTATGTAGTTCTTCTTGTCTGCCTTGATGCTGCGCTTCACGCTTCTGTTGGCTTCTGCGTATTCTTCATTCGCTTTTGCCTTCGCTGCTCTTGTTTTGCTGTTGTTCATAGCACACTTCTTTTCTCTTCTCTCTTCAATGATCTTCAATGTCTCTGCTAATATCCATTCTTTGTGGATGTGCGTTATTGGTCCAAGTACTTCTTTGCATGTTGGTGTAACTGCTTTTTTCACTCCTTGCCACTGCCTCAAGCCCGGCTGGGCGTGGGGCCAGCAACCCCACCCCGTAAAAAGAGCTAGCTACAGAAACGCCAAGAAGAAACCTGTAGAAGATTGCACTCCGTGAATTTGTTTCTTTGCTTGTGTGAGGAGATCATAACTCACAACCGGGATAGAATGACGTCATTGATGATGTAATAGAGAGAAGAATAAAAAGAAGGCTAAAACGAAGCCGACAACATGTCTGTTGTTTGAAGCTTGATTGGACACAGGCTGAAACACGTCTACATGGTGTCAGAAGTGGGATGGTCAACTTTTTTGATTACTCCTTCCTTTTCCATTCTTTGTAGCTCTTTCTTAAGGTCGTCGCGAAGCACTGCGGGGACCTTCCTAGCAGCATGGACTACTGGTGCGACTGTGGAGTCGATTCTGATGGTGCAGTCGTCTTTCATGTTGCCCAAGCCGTTGAAGACATCTGCGTAGGAGGAAAGAGTCTCGTCTTCGATGACGTCAACTCGTTGGAGTAGGCTCAATGCTTCGCAGCTTGCCAGTCCAAGAATAGGTTTGGAACGCGTGTCCACGATCTAAAATTCCACCAAGTTTATTTTGTCTTTGGTTCTACAGACCAGCTGGCTCTGGCCTTTGACATGCACACGTTCGCCGCTGTACGTTGTCAGATGAGCGCGTGACTTCTGAAATCACTGACCTGGGAAAAGATGGACCTCCAGCGGGAAGGAATATGACGCCGGGCGGTGAAAGCCAGAGTCATCTGGAAGCCGTCAGGCCGACGACCATCGTCTCCACCAGGACCACCACTACCATCGGTACATGGAACGTGCGGACCATGTACGAGACCGGAAAGTCAGCACAAGTGGCCGCAGAGATGAAGAGGTACAACCTCACCATCCTGGGAATCAGTGAGGCAAGATGGACTGGTTCTGGGCAAAAACGACTGATTTCCGGTGAGTTACTGCTGTTCTCGGGGCATGAGAAAGACGACGCTGCACACACCCAGGGCGTGGCACTGATGTTGTCCAAGTCAGCCCAGGGAGCCCTCCTTGGATGGGAAGCTCACGGCCCACGGATTATGACAGCCTCCTTTCGTACCAGGGAAAAGAGGATCAAAATGGACGTAATCCAGTGCTACGCCCCGACGAACGACAGTGAGGAGGAGGAGAAGGATGACTTTTACAACAGGCTACTTACCATCATACAAGATAGGCCGAAGAGAAACATCATCATCGTAATGGGCGACTTCAACGCAAAGATAGGCAGCGACAACCGAGGCTATGAGGAGATCATGGGGCAGCATGGGTTAGGCGAAATGAACGATAACGGAGAGAGATTTGCCGACATGTGCGCCACAAGCGACCTGGTCATCGGAGGAAGTGTTTTCAGCCACAGAAGGATACACAAGGCAACTTGGGTGTCACCAGACCTGCGGACGGAAAACCAAATCGACCACGTGTGCATCGTGAGGAAGTTTCGCCGCTCTCTTCAGGATGTACGCGCCAAACGAGGAGCAGATGTTGCTTCAGACCATCATCTCCTCGTTGCAAGATTGAAGCTGAAGCTCAAGAGGAACTGGACAAGGGGCTCCAGCCAGCGACAGAGTTAAGACACCACAGCGCTAAAGGACAACAGGAAGCAGGAAGCGTTTAAGATCACCCTCTTCAACAAGTTCCAAGTCCTAGAAGAGCAGCTTGAGGAGGAGACCACAGAACAACAGAAAACATGCTATTCTACATTACATCACTTGTGTGTCAAGTGTGTCCATGTAACTCGCTCAAAGGTTGTTGATATATTCTAACAGAGTGTTGGTTGTTTTTGCAATCCTAAACGTTTTACTGCTATATAATGCGTTGTGCCACCCCAAAGAGTACAACCTTGTTGCGGTTGGCGTGCTTGTGTGTCTCCATGACCCTGAGGGCTATGCTGGCGGAGATTTGTCTCTGGTAGGGCCACCCATGCCAGACAGGTCGAGGGGTAGAGATCAGACTAATAGCACTCACTGGCCCTCCAGGTTGGGGGTTAGAACTGGGGTAACAACTCATTTCTATAAAAACCAGCTGTTACAGAAACCGCAATAACGCTATCTGAAAACAACATGGTCGAGGAAGAGTCCTCTCCAGTGGAGCTTATGACGCGAGCTGGTGAAAGCCTTCGAGAAGCCAGTGCGCCGACAACTCTTCTGACCACGCTGAAGTAAAGGCCACCAGAATGACATGGGCGGAGCTGAAGAGGACCTGCCAGAATTGTGTGCATTGGAGGAGTGTTGTTGCGGCCCTATGTTCCTCAAGGAATCAAGAGGCACAAGTCAAGTAAGTCAAGTATGTGTTGTGCGTCATCGTCGTCGTTGTCACAAAGAAAACAGGAAAAAAGTACGAGCGGAGCCTGACTAACATTCAGCGTGGCTGAGACTATAGTGCATATAGTACACATCGTTGAGTGTATTCCTCCGCTTGTTGTGATACACTCGATACTGGCAGCTATCTTTCCGTCAGTTCATTTTCTAAACATCGATTTCCCATAAATGTAAAACTTGTATGCGGTAAAATTCGAATCACAAGAGTGTAATATTGTGAACTCTACTAATTATAAGGACTTTGAATACAACAGCAACAATGGACCTCATGCACGAGTCAGCAGCGAATATGTTACGCGAGTTATCTCCCCTGAAATCAGGTGCGTGATTGAAGATGGCAACAATGGAAACAAAGCGAGTGACTGTGAGCGAACTGCAACGTTTCTTGCGAGACAGAGGTGTGGTTGTGGGTCAGAGCAAGAGACAAGAACTTCTTGAACTTGTTGGGATAGCCAAGGACTTGGGTTTACCCGTAGATCCTGAGTTATGTGTAGAAGATCGACCTGAAGTGATTGGCGAAAAACTGAGAGACGGCAACCTTGTGTTGTCCAACCCTGCACTTCTGTCTGGATCTTCGGACATAAGCATCCTACCAGACTTTTCTTTTGTGGATGTGTGCACCTACTTGATGGGACATGGCGTGGGCATTACAGCTATCAGGGACTATAGACGCTCCGAAGCTTATAGTCTCATGCAGGACGGCTTTGTCAGTAGTGTTGAAACCATGGAGCTAACCAGTGGGTACTATGCAGTCAAGGCTTCAGTCAAGCCGAGGACAAGGGACAGAGATCCAGTTACCAACGCTCCATTAGTGTGTGTATGTGTGTGTAGGTGTGTGTGTGTGTAGGGGTGTGTGTGTGTGTGTAGGTGTGAGTGTGGGTGTGTGTGTAGGTGTGTGTGAGTGTAGGTGTGTGTGTGTGTATGTGGTCAAGAGTACAGAGGTGCTGAGTATTGGTGTGACACAAATATTTCAAAATAAACTTTCTGATACAGTAATGATACACTCTTCATTTTACTTAAATATGATGCATTAGGTGATGTCTAAACTGTACAGAAAAGAAAAACTGAATGCAATGTTTAGTTTAGTTGTATTTGAAGAAGACAGTTTGGAGTCTCATCTTAACTTGACACCACCACTCATTCAGAAAAAGAGCCACAAAAGATAAACTATTCAACACAAAAACTTTATTGCAGCTTCAACATCCAAGTAATAATGATATTTTTGTTCCTAGGTCAAGAAGAAGTGAAATAAAGCCATAACTGTTAGTCAAATTAGAGGTTAGCATTCGTCAACTTTACACCGCAGTCAATTTTCATGTCACACTTTGGTGTAGAGTTAAGAAGAGACTCCAAACCAGACCCATGACTCCAGACCATGTGTGTCTGTGTGTGTGTGTGTGTGAGTGTGTGTGTGTAGGTGTGTGTGAGTGTGTGTGGGGTGGGGGTGTGTGTGTGTGTGTGTAGGGGTGTGTGTGTGTGTAGGTGTGTGTGTGAGTGTAGGTGTGTGTGTATGTAGTCAAGAGTACAGAGGTGCTGAGTATTGGTGAGACACAAATATTTCAAAATAAACTTTCTGATACAGTAATGATACACTCTTCATTTTACAAAAATATGATGCATTAGGTGATGTCTAAACTGTACAGAAAAGAAAGACTGAATGCAATGTTTAGTTTAGTTGTATTTGAAGAAGACAGTTTGGAGTCTCATCTTAACTTGACACCACCACTCATTCAGAAAAAGAGCCACAAAAGATAAACTATTCAACACAAAAACTTTATTGCAGCTTCAACATCCAATTATTAATGATATTTTTGCTCCTAGGTCAAGAAGAAGTGAAATAAAGACATAATTGTTAGTCAAATTAGAGGTTAGCATTCATCTTAACTCAACTTTACACCGCAGCCAATTTTCATGTCACACTTTGGTGTAGAGTTAAGATGAGACTCCAAACCAGACCCATGACTCCAGACCATGTGTGTCTGTGTGTGTGTGTGAGTGTGTGTGTGTGTGTAGGTGTGAGTGTGTGTGGGGTGGGGGTGGGGGTGGGTGTGGGTGTAGGGGTGTGTGTGTATGTGTGTAGGTGTGTGTGTGAGTGTAGGTGTGTGTGTGTGTGCATGTGGTCAAGAGTACAGAGGTGCTGAGTATTGGTGTGACACAAATATTTCAAAATAAACTTTCTGATACAGTAATGATACACTCTTCATTTTACATAAATATGATGCATTAGGTGATGTCTAAACTGTACAGAAAAGAAAGACTGAATGCAATGTTTAGTTTAGTTGTATATGAAGAGACCTACACGAACACACAAGCTCAATACAGCCGGCAACATGTTCGCCGGCCGGGACAGCGAAATAGATCTATTTCACTCAGAATGTCAATCAAAATAGGGCAACGTACTTATTTTTTTAATCAGTGATTGATTAAATCATCATATTTTCTGTGACACTGAGACCAGACCATCAAAACAATTAGCACTAGGCCTTGAATCAAATCGTCGTGCGATATCTTACCTTGCTGCAAATGTACGTGTACTGCGTGATTGTGTTGACGTTCAACTGGTCAGCTGGGCGATTGCAGGCTTTTATCCAGCGAAGGCAACGATCTAGATGGTACATATTCTTTCCTGGTTTCACAAATGAAATGAATTTGACGCCAACACAGCGTTCAGGGTATCTACTATCCGCTTTACATAGTCCCCAAGCACAGCGCTTGTTACTCGGCATTATGAAAGATTCGCGGGAAGCTGCACCCGAAAACAAGGGAAGTAACTCCCAGAGCCTCGATATGTGGATATGGTCC